>JASCZI010211804.1:11669-25417 GCA_036250425.1 Stylosanthes scabra | reverse complement strand
AGATTAATAATTAATTAGGATTAGAGAAACTAAATTACTAAGAGATTAGGATTTAGTTAATTAGGGTTCTTGTGGATTGATGATTGCTTGCATGAGAAGTAACTTGGTTATTTGAATTAGGGTTGTGTTTGGGTGAATATTTCTTGTTCCTTGGCTTGTTTCTCATTATTATTGATATTTTCTCAATTTGTTACTTGCTGTCCAGATTCTCAAGTTAGTGATTTAATTAGGATTTGAGTGATTTTACATGATTTTTAGTGATTAGATATGATTAAGATAATATTAGATTTCATTAAATTTGATTTTCATTTGTTTTGATTTGATTTCATTATTAATTGAGTTTGGTTTGCGTCTGTGACGCTATTATACTAGTATTAGGATTGAATTTCTATTTACTACATGTTTGTTTGTTTAGTTGAGTTCTCAATCTCTTAGCGTCATATATTTTTAGGTTTCTAGTAATTTTAGTTTTTTTTTGGCTTGTCCGCATGCTAGTTAGCTAATTAGGATTTTAATTTAATTTATTTAGGTGCCAGATTCATAAAACCTTCTTTTATTATTTTTTCTAATTAGAGAGTTAACTGGTCATTATTGATCAATCTATTAATCTCCGTGGGAACGATACTCTTACTCACTCTTTATTACTTGATACGATCCGGTGCACTTGCCGGTGGAAGTTTGAGATTCCATAAGGATTTCGGGCATCACCCAAGTTGATATTAAACTAAAATCAATCTTTGAAAATGCTTTAAGTTATGTAATTTTATTTTACTTTAATACTTATAAGATCTCCTTCATAGCAGTTGTTTTTATTAAAAAATATTAGGGCAGTTTTAAAATAGAAATTATATTAGTGAAAAATTAGAGACAAATTTGGTTCAATGCACCCATCTCAGCTATCTAAATAGAATTTAACTTTGTTTATCAATGAATAGAGTGATTCTTATTCCCTCAATATATTCAATTTTCATTGTGTGTATCATCATAGCTAGTGGCTATGTGTATTCCAATTTGTGTATGTGACATTTAGTGGGGACATGAAAGGGTTCATACTGTTCTATTGCTCCTAACTTTAATATTGAATAAGGAAGTTTCTATCATTACAAAAATATATACCCCTAAGGCCACACTTTTTTTAGGTAACGCTTTTAAAGGGAAGCTGTTAGTCAATAAGCACGGATACTCAAGAGGGAGGTGAATTGAGTATCTCAACAACAATATAAAATTTTCGTAGAAACGTAAATTACTTAGAATATAAAAGACTCAAATGCTTGTACTAGTATTTTTCCAAGGACATAAGCCACTTCTTAAGTACTTATAACGAGCTCTTACTTTCCAATAGCACTTGTTATAAATTAAATGACTTGAATTTAAATGACTCAAGTGTTTGTACTAGTGTTTTTTCAATGGCGTAAGTCAATTCTTAGGCACTGATAAGGAGCTTGTACTTTCCAAGAACACTTGTAAAAATAAATAACGCAATTATAAATATAAAGGATAGAAAAACGATACACAAGATTTATAGTGGTTCGGCACAATCCTTGCCTACGTCCACTCTTTCTCAATCGCAATCGAGATGTTCACTATCACCAAGCTTCGACGTGCTTGATAAACCATTTACAACAACAACTTGAATCGAACACCTCATGGTATCACTAGATAACCCACATCACTCGAAGCAATCCCAGCTTCAAGATTTTCCTTAAGTGTTTATCTCACTGACTATAGTATTTATCAATGCTCACAACCTTAGAGAATCACACTCTAAGATAATTCAATATACAATACAAAGATTGGTAGCTCTCAAAGAAGAGTGTATGATTACAAATTAAGCTCTATGAACCAAATGATGAATATCTCTCAAATTTGTGTTTAAAACACTTTGAAATTGATATAGAAATTAAGTATATTAACAAGGAAGCTTAGAATTGATCAATGTATGAAAATAAGCTTCAAACCATCTATTTATAGCAATCCCAAGCCTTAAGGACGTCGGGAAATAGGTGGGATGGAGCCATTTTGTCAAAACTAGCTGTGTAGGCTCTTTTTAGAACAAAAGCATTGATGTTTTTGACTAAGCATCGATGTTCCACTAGCCGTTATGAAGATAATTTAAATTTTCTGATAAAGCATCGATGTTTTTAAAGGAGCATCGATGCTTTTCGGTTCTGCTACCCAAAACCATCGATTCTTTAAGAAAAATATCAATGTTTTCGAGTTTTAGCATAAAGCATCGATGTTTTGAGGAACACATCGATGTTTTCTTAAATTTTCACTATAGACATAATTATATCAAACTGAAGCCCTAGACGTTAGCTTTCTAACGCAACAAGAATGGCATCGTTTGAATATCTGTAGTTCAAGTTATCATCACTTTAGTGCACAAAGGTAAAGATTAACAGCATGCACTAAGTTTTAAACTCACTAAGTTATAAAACATTTATGGCTATAATTTTTCATAAAACCTTTTCTTTAAAACATTTTCTTGTGTGTGTGAGAGAGATATAATAAACTTTGGTTCTTGAAAAGATAATTACCTAAGTACTAAGATACTAAACCGTCTTCAAAGCTTGCGGATACGTCTTCTTGTCTTGTTGATTGCTTTCAACTCTTATCCTCAACTTCAATGTTTGTCATTCATCAAAACCTAATCAAATGAACTTATGCATATTGTAACATGGTTAACAATTTCCCCCTTTTTGATAATGACAAACATTTTGAGGATATGAACATTAGTTATAAAAACAATGCAAAAGTTCCTCCCTTAACTTATGCGTTATTCCCCCTAAAAAGGTGCATACAAATTATCATATAAATAGATATGTTTTCTCAAAACACAACATATCCTCAAAACATTCCTTTTCCCCCTTTGTCATTAGCAAAACGAAAAGAAGAGGATATTCAAATCAAATATGTTTTCCCTTTTGGCATAAATATCATAAGACGTTTAAAACATATAAGTCAAGTAATGATGCCTAAATAGGTGTACCAAACCTATGTAACTCATTCATCAATACAAACCTATTCGAGCTTCTTTCATGCCATTTGTTACTGATCATAGCTATCATAGCTATGTAACTTGCCACTTGATATCACTTCATATCTTTAATCTTCCCTCTTAATTTTGCAAATCCATAGATATTTCTTGTTATATCCTTTTAATTGTCTTACTCTTGAAGAGATCATTGAATTTGCTTATTTGATGAAAATACCTACAAAACAATTAAAAATGCACTTTTAGTACCCATATGGATTTGGGTCCTTGGGGTTTAGAATGAGCAAAGTGTCCATATGAATCCAATCTCATATTTTGGCTATGATAACTCATATGTCTAAACTTTGTAAAACAAAGAGGTGCAATATGTCCTATTTTGTTACAATAATGACATGTAACATGAGGATTATGCATCCTAGGCAATTTTCTATATGGTTGCCGAATTGGTTGTCTATATGCATTATAGTCACTATTTCTAAATGATGCATGTTTGGGTGGTTGTCTATTAGATTGGTTTCTAACCTTATTAGCCTTTTGAGCTTGAGGTTTCCTAATAGATTTTCTAGCCTTTTTATGTTCATTTTTAGAAGTGTTAGCTTTGTTCATATCATAACCAACACCTTCTCTATCATTAACATGTTTTTGGCTACTTAGAATCATATCTAAGTTCTTAGATGGTGCATTAAACTTAGCTAGGTTAGTTTTCAACTTTTCTATTTCATGAACATGTATTTTGCAAGATTCATTATTAGAAAGTGCTTTAGCTTTCTCAAGAGTTTTATTTTGATTTTTTAAACTCTCATTTTCTTTTTGTAATTCCGAAATAGTTTTCTTTGTAGCGGAATTTTCTTGAGAAGCCTTAACAAATTCTTCTAATAATTTATCATATACTTCTTGTAATTCATCTTGAGAAAAGTCGAAATCATTTACCTCAACTTCGTTTACCATGAGACAAATGTTGGCGTCTTCATCTTCGTCAGATGAGGTGGAGGAATCGCCTTCGTTTTCCCATGAAACATATGCTTTATGCTTCTTCTTGTATTTCTTCTCCTTTTGATTCTTTCGGCAATTTGGTTTGATATTCCTATGTTCGCCGCATTCGTAGCACTTCAGTGGTTTACTCTTGTTCTTTAAATTCTTGATCTTTCTTTGTGCAAACTTATTAAATTCCCTTAATAGGAATTCGAATCCTTCATTCTCATCTTCGGATTCTTCATCATCAGTTTCTTCTTATTCATTGTCTTCTTCTTCTTTATGAGAGGAAGCTTTAAGTGCTATACTATTCTTCTTAGTTTCTCCTCCTTGGGGATCGAGGATAGTCATCTCATATGTGAGAAGATTTCCTCTAAATTGATCAAACGTGAGTTCTTTATAATGAACTCCTTCTTGAATTGCGCTTACTTTTGAGTTCCACTTTGGAGTAAAGCTTCGAATTATTTTCATAATGATATCTTGCTCGGAATATTTCTTTCTAAGCATGTTTAACCCATTGAAGATTTTTGAAAATCTTTGAAGGGCTTCTTCAATCTTTTCTTCTTCTTTCATCTTGAACCAATCTATTTATTTTTTATTCCTTCACATGATCGATTCCTTCGTATGTAACTTCTAGCTTGTCCCATATCTCTTTTGCGGTTTCGCAAGTAGAGATTTTCATGTAGTCATTTTCATTTAGTGAGCAATGAATGAAGTTGATGGCTTTGTCGTTTAGTGACATCTTCTTCCAATCATCATCATTGTTCTCACTTTCAAGCTTTGGAATTTCACTTTCGGTTGAAGTTTCTCCAACTTTGGTAGTGCTCTTCTTCATTGGAATATAATTGCCTTGTTCGACAACTTTCCAAATTCTTACATCTTGTGCACGAATGCAAATCCTCATTTTATTTTTCCAATAGGAATAGTTAGTTCCATTGAAAAGATGTAGACGAAAGGTTGAATGTCCTTCGCTTGTATAGATGTTGTAGTTGTAACTCGTGCTTGGCCCGTCCATGATCTACACTCTCAAACTGTTAAGCTTTTCAGAGAGTTAAGCTCTGATGCCACTTGTTAGTCAATAAGCACGGATACTCAAAAGGGGATGAATTGAGTATCTCAACAATAATATAAAATTTTCGCGGAAACGTAAATTACTTAGAATATAAAAGACTCAAATGCTTGTACTAGTATTTTTCCAAGGACTTAAACCACTTCTTAAGTACTTATAAGGAGCTTGTACTCTCCAATAACACTTGTTATAAATTAAATGACTTGAATTTAAATGACTCAAGTGTTTGTACTAGTATTTTTTCAATGGCATAAGTCAATTCTTAGGCACTTATAAGGAGCTTGTACTTTCCAAGAACACTTGTAAAAATAAATAACGCAATTATAAAAGATGAAGGATAGAAATACGATACACAAGATTTATAGTGGTTTGGCACAATCCTTGCCTACGTCCACTCTTTCTCAATCGCAATCGAGAAGTTCAACTATCACCAAGATTCAAGGTGCTTGATAAATCGTTTACAACAAAAACTTGAATCGAACACCTCACGGTATCACTGGATAACCCACATCACTCGAAGCAATCCCAGCTTCAAAATTTTCCTTAAGTGTTTATCTCACCGACTATAGTGTTTATCAACGCTCACAACCTTAGAGAATCACATTCTAAGATAATTCAATATACAATACAAATATTGGTAGCTTTTCAAACCATCTATTTATAGCAATCCCAAGCCTTAGGGACGTTGGGAAATAAGTGGGATGGAGCCATTTTGTCAAAACTAGCTGTTTAGGCTCTTTTTAGAACAAAAGCATCGATATTTTTGAATAAGCATCGATGTTCCACTAGCCGTTATGAAGATAATTTAAATTTTCGTGATAAAGCATCGATGATTTCATAGGAGTATCGATGATTCTCGTTTCTGGTACCCAAAACCTACGCTTCTTTAAGAAAAACATCAATGTTTTCGAGTTTTAGAGTAAAGCATCGATATTTTGAGGAAAGCATCGATGTTTTCTTAAATTTTTAATCTAGAGATATTTATATCAAACTGAAGCCCCAGTTGTTAGATTTCTAACGCAACAAGAACGGCATCGTTTGGACTTCTGTAGCTCAGGTTATCATCTCTTTAGTTTACAAAGGTCAAGATTGACAGCATGCACTAAGTTTTAAACTCACTAAGTTATAAAACAAGTTATAAAACATTTATGGCTATAAGTTTTCATAAAACCTTTTCTTTAAAACATTTTCTTGTGTGTGTGTGAGAGATATAATAAACTTTGGTTCTGAAAGTTAATAAGCACAACACTCAAGAGGTGGGTGAATTGAGTGTTTAAACAACAATGATAATTTTTTGCGAAATGTAAATAACTTTGAATTTAAACAACTCAAGAGTTTTGCTTAGTATGTTTCCAACGGCGTAAGTTGGTTCTTGCGTGCTTATAAGGATCTTTTACTTTGCAAAGACACTTGTAAAATATAAATGACTTAATTATAAAAGATGAAGGATAGAAATATGATACACAAATTTATAGTGGTTCGGCGTAACTCTTGCCTACGTCCACTTCTTTCTCAATCGCTATTGAGAAGTTCCACTATCACCAAGCTTCAAGGTGCTTGATAAACCGTTTACAACTTTGAGCTTTAGATCCTAACACCTCACGACGTTACAATAAACCACTCCACTCGAAGTAATCACAACTTCAAGAATTTACCTTGAGTGTTTATCTAATCGACTCTAGTGTTTAATCTCTCAACTCAAACAATAAGAGAACCAATCTCTTATCTTACAAATGAAGCAAATGAATTTTGGAAACTCACAATAAGAGTGTATGAATACAAGATGAAGCTCTATGAACCAAAACAAGAAATATCTCTCAAATTGTGTATAAAACACTTTGAAAATAGCAAGAAATTGATGTATAAGAAGAGGATTACTTAGAATTGTTGTTGTGTATGAAATAAGGCTCAAAACTATCAATTTATAGACCTCCCAAAGCTTAGAGACGTTGGGAAGTTAGTGGAAATGAGTTATTTTGTCAAAACTAGCCGTTTTAGGCTATTTTTCCAACCATAATCGATTATGAGTGAGCCATAATCGATTATGACACTAGCTGTTGAAAAATTTTTGAAATATATAAAAATATATATATATGTTACTTATAATAATTTTTGCACACACACAAACCCTAATAGGCAGCCACCCACCCCCCGTAACTAGTCACTCTCACTCTCTCACTCTATCACTCTCAGACAACACAAACGAGTGAATGACCACACACACTCACTCTCGACCTTCGTCCCTCTGCCTCAGCCTCTCACAGCCTAGCCAACCCACACCCACTCCCTACACAGCATCGCCGACACGATTCCCACCGCCGTATCTCCGCTGATGCCACCACCTTCAAGCCTTCAAGGATCTTCGAAGTTCGCTGTTCTCTTATCGGCTTCTTCCTTCAAATCATCCTCGCCTCGTCGTCCTCAGCAGATCTTCAAGGCGCGTCTCTGCCTTGTCTTTCGTGGAGGCTAGGGTTAGAGTCTCGCTGTTCTTCTCGCCGATCTTCAAGGCTAGGGTTTCAATCTCGCCGACCTTCAAGGATAGGGTTTCAGCCGTGTTTCATTCTTCAAGGCAAGGGTTTCTGGTCTTCTGGATTTTGGGTGTTATATATTCTGGGTTTTATTTAGTTTCTGATAATAAAACATAGTTCTAGTGTTGATATTATGGTGAAACTTGAAATTTAAATTACATAAGTTATCACAAAATAAATAGTTTCCCAGAAGGAAAAAATTAATCATGTCATATTCATTCAAATTACTGTATCTGCTTAATGACACATGAAAGCAATGCAGGAAAAAATTACTTTACTATGAGAAAATGAAATGTTGCTTAAACAAAATAAGGGCTGAATCAAGAAAAGGAGTGCTTGTTAAAGAATAAGGACCAGGCAGATACTCAAATAGCAGCATTAGCTAAATCCTTAGAGGCAATGCAGAAAGATCTTAAAAGACAAGGAAAATATGGTAGTTCCTTCTAACTTTTAGAAAGTACCTTACTCTGTTAGACAACATTCATGTTTTCTAAATTATGATATACTAATTTTGTACTTTAGGTGCAAGTCTTAAAACAATCCTTAGAGAACCAGAGAAAGGAGATCAATGATTGCAGAGCTGAGATTAGTTCACTGAAAATGCATATTGCAGGGTGTGTTCTAGAAATAATATGATTGTTGGTGATTTTAATAATATTCAATCTCTATTTGGAGAAGTATGACGAAGAAATTGAAGAAGGAAGTTGAACAATTAAAGGAAAAGAATATAAGAGCCCTAGAACCTGGCAATTTGGTTGTTTCTGGAAATGAAATCTCACTTGTCTTTGAATAATTTTGGAATATTAAGAAAATAGGATGGAATATTGGAATGAGCTTTCTGTGTAATTTTTGGCAGCAGGTTTTTTGTTTAATATACTCATAATTTGTGGATATATCCGCAATCCGATCCGCAATTCGCGGATATATCCGCACTCGGATCGGATCGGATATGAAGGTAAAAACTACGGATAATGTATCCGATCCGATCCGATAAAAAGTGTGCGGATCGGATCGAGAAAACGGTCATATCCGATCCAATCCGATCTGTGTGCATCCCTAACAACCAACACCTTTTAGCCATTAACTCAATCCCAAAAATTGAAAATCAAACACTATCATTGTCAAAAACCAAATAATACAAAATACATTCAACAACCAAATTAGACATTTACAATTAAACATTTACTTTTATGTGTGTCCTAAGGATCCTTTAATCCACCCACCAAGAGACTTCAGTCAATTTTATCTTTCTTTAAGTTTTAATTTCAATCACTCAATCAAACAATCCAGGAATTTAGCTTAATCACATAATATAACGAAATATCACCAATATCTATTTATAACAATTCCAATAATATAAATAAAAAGGTTTTAGGAAAGCTCCCCCTACCTCAATTTGTCGAAACTCATAGAAATTAAAGGTAAGGCAGCTGCGACATGCTAAACCAATTCAACGACAGCTGCAACTATCCCAATCATCTTTAATCCATGCTAGCAGCTACACCATCGAACCAATATCCAGACAATAGCAACGATGCAGTGACGCTAACAACACTAGCGACAACTACAACAACAATAACATAGGCAAAACAAAAACTATTATGCTAATTTATCGAACTAAAGCTAATGGTATCAACACCAGTCACAGAACAAAATCGGAAACTGCGATAAAACGCAGACAATCGGAGAAGAGTGGAGCAGAACTTACCGAAGCAAGACATGGCTCTCAGAATAGTGGTGTTGAAGCTCAGACCTTAGGCAGCCCCAATAATGGAGTAGCAGCAGTGGTGATTGAGCCGTGGCAGCAAAACCGGTGGTAAACTCCTGCACTGATGCAGAACAGTAACGGTGGCGGAGCAACTCAACTTGGCAACGGCGGATGGGGCTTTAACAACTCCCTTAAGCTTCAGCTAATGGAAACCGAATTGAACGAAGGTGAGCTCGGCAAGGCAAGGAGCACGGCCGCTGCAGCTCAACGGCCACGAGGAAGCTCGGTAGCAGTGGCAACTACTGCTGTAACTCACGACAGTGGCACCACCAGCTACCATCATCGCGTCCTCCACTCTCTGTCTTCTAAGGCGAGCTTCGGCACTCCAAGGCTAGCAGCGGCGACGAAGCTTCTACTAACGGCGGTGGTGACGGCGGGAAGCCACGGCCAGACCAACCACCGTCACGGCTCCCCTTCTTTGAACACTTCTCTCTCTTCGTGCATTAATCCTTAGTGACAAACGACGATGAACCTTCCAACGGCAGCAATGATAAGGCGGCTCATTGGTGATGGCGACGAGCAGCGGCGGTGGAGGAAGCTTCCCAAACCTCGTCTCCTTTTCTTCGATCTCCACCTCTCTCTGCTTCCAATTCCGACGGTGGCGCGACGGCTCCCCCTTCTTCTTTCCGGCGCCGTCATCCTTCTTCTCTCCCTCCCTTTTCTGTGTTCGAGTGTGTGGTGTGTAAAATCCCCATCTTAGCTTTCTAACGCAACTAGAACTACATCATTTGGAGCTCGGTAGCTTAAGATATTTCCATTTTAGTACGAATAAGTCATGGGCTTCTAATGTGAAATTTCGTTATTAATGGAAAATAAATTCTACAGAGTTTACGGAGAAAAATTTCAAAAGTTGCCAAGAGAAAATTTGGCTTATTTTCTGAGGCGAACCATAAGCAAAAATAAAAAATTTCGCGTCAGGAGTTTTTCGCAAACTTTCTACGAAATTACCAAAATGCCCCTGGAGGCCCGATTTTCGGAATTTCTCGAAACTGATCTCTATGGAAAGCGTTTCGATAAAGTGTATCATATTGATGATTTATATAGTTTAATTTAACCGGTTCTAAAGATCGTTCTATCGTTACGATAAAAGCCAGTTTGACCGGTTTGAAGAGTAACGACCGGTTTTCGATGAAATTCTCATCCGATCATCATCAAATTTTTACCTAAGCTTGGATACACATATTTAAACAATATAATGTCTTGAAATTGAACAGATTACTTATTTTCAATAATTATTTTATTTATTGAACCGAAAGTGGTTTAGCCGTATTTACTTAGTATTTATTCTTTTATTTATTTTGAGATAAAAATTTTGATAATTATTCTTTCCTCCCTAATTTAGGACCGGTTCCCTTTCCCAAAATCTGATGATTACTCTTGTCTCCATTAATTAAAGCATGTGGTGAATTTAAGCCAAAATTATCCAAAGATAAACTATTTTACATAAGATGATTATCTCATTTTACTCCCCCTTGTGCCACGGAATTCCCTCATCCATTTAGTAATGATTACACTCTTGTGAGATAAAATTAACCATGTGTTGATATAGTTTGGTCTCATCCAAACTAAAGGGATAAAAATCAAACAAAACTTTCGAAAAATACCCTTTGTACATTCGGCCAAAATTCTATTATGTTTTCACTCCCAAATTTTTACTACACTCCACACTCATAATCTATCTTTCATATGCTCAAAAAACCCCACAATTCCAGCCAAGAAACCGTGGCCTTCAAAGCTTCCAAACTCAAAGAAATTCAAGCTTAATCAAGGTTGATTTTCACTTCTAAACTTTCATTTCTTTTATCAACTTCTTTTCTTTTAAACTTGGCACTTCTATCTCTTTATTTACTACCATTTCAGATATGAAAATAGTATTCAAAAACCTTAGAAGCTATCTTGCCCTTTTTCTTAAAATCAATTCATAAAACTATGAGTTTTACTAATGAAACTTAGCTTTTTCTACAAGAAATCCAAGCTTAAGTAAATTAAATTCTCCTAATTCTTTCTTGAAGAATTTCGACCAGCAGGTCAAGTGATGATGAAGATGATTATTTGTGATGTTTTAGGTGTTTTTGGTGGCACCTCAAGGACAAAAAGGGTAAGGGGTTAGGACTAGTTTAGAGCTTTGTTTGTTGTTTTTGGCCTCTTTAGTGCTTGGTAATTATGATGATGTGGGATGATTGTTCATGAGTGTTTTAAATGTTTATTTGATGATTTCAAGTATTGTTCATGTTATAAACTAAATCTAGATACTTGTTAGTAATTAAAGTTAAAAGAAAGTGAATTTTATAAGAATTTTGTGGAGTTGTGGTCACAAACCCAGCAGGTGACCGAATGGATCAGCAAGGAATAAAAAGGTCTTTTTATCAATAAGATTCAAGAAGACTTGTGTAAAAGAGATGGATTTGGTTTATTAAAATTTAGTAACTTTAAGACAAGTTTTAATAAGTTTTAGCAAGTAAATGAGCAAGATAATTTTTATCAATATTATGTTATTAAATTATGTCTCGCTTTATGATATTGATTATTAATAATGGTTTAACATTTCACGGTAAGTGACGACAGGCTTATATAATAATAAATAATATGGATATTGGAGTTAAAAGTCGTAGTTACCTAGCTCTTAGCATTTGTCATGACATGCTAAAAGTTGGGTCGTTACAATTTGGTATCAGAGCAGTTCGTCCTTGTAGTACCTGGGGATGGACTGACTATGCTTCACTGCATACTCTGTTTAATGGGAGAAATCATGCTCATAGGATATCTATGTGATATATTTTGCATGATTGTTTGTGCGTATGTTGATGCCCGAAATCCTTGCGGAATTCCAAACTTCCACCGGCAAGTGCACCGGATCGTATCAAGTAATAAAGAGTGAGTAGAGTATCGTTCCCACGGAGATTAATAGACTAATCAATAATAATTAATCAATTATCTAATTAGACCAAATAAAAAAATCAAGAGAGATATGATATATCTAAATCTAATCCTAACTAATCCTAATCAAATCAAAACAAATCAAATTCAAATCTAATCAAATCTAATATTATCCTAAACAAATCTAATCGCTAAAATCATGCACAATCAATCAAATCCTAATTGAATCACTAAATTAACAAACTTGGACAGCAAGCAAGTAATTGAGAATTAATGAATAATAATGAAGGACAAGCTAAGGAACAAGAGATATCCACCCAAACACAACCCTAATTCAAATAAACAAGTTACTTCTCATGCAAGCAATCATCAATTTACATAGAACCCTAATTAACTAAACCCTAATCTCTTAGTGATTTAGTTTCTCTAATCCTAATTAATTATCAATCTCTTAATTAATCAAATAGGAGAAGAAGTGAAGAACAATTCCAATTCAATTATGTAAATCACAAGAGGAATTAATTAGTTATCTCTAATCTAATAAACCCTAATTGGAATTCACACAATAGCATAATCAACCAATTAATTATCTCTAATTGATTAATTAATTATGAAGTACAAATCTCATACACAAACAATTTAGGTTTCTCTCAAAATCACTAAATTGAAGGCAAGGAATTGAGTTACCTCTCAGTTAACTAATTCCCAAAAATTGAAGAACAGAGATGTTGCACATAGAATTGAGAAGAATTCAAATCATGGATCTGTGCTTGGAATGGACAGAGCTCCCATTCCTAAGCTTGAGGAGTCTAGCCTCTCATGACAGTGATGCACTCAAACATGAATTGAGAAGAAGAAACAATGATAAACCCTAATCTAATAATGTGAACGTCCTGACAGAGAAGAAGTTGAGAGAAACTTGAAATTAAAGTAATTGAGAATGAGGCAGAGAGTGTGTTGCTGCTGAATCAATGAATCCGTGTGATCTCCCCTCTCCTAAACCTAACTTATAACTATATATACTAATAACTAAACCTAAATTACATTCACTTGAACGAACATTACAGAGTTGGGCCTTGGGTCATGAATCAGGTCTGGTGTCTTGAGCCCTGAGGAGGAGTCACGTTGAACTCACGTTGCAACTTGAGTGAGGCGCGGTCATAGGGCTGAGTGTGGCTAGATCTACGTTGTGCTCACGCTGGAGCGTGATGATGACGCGGTCCTGGAGCGAAGGATCACGTTGAGCCCACGTTGTAACTTGGCTCTGGCGTGGTCTAGGCCTCCTTGGCTACACCTAGGCGTGGTGCGTGGTGAAAGCCCACGCCTAGGCGTGGCCTAAACACGGTCATGGCGCCAATTTGGGCCTTGGATCAGCCTGATTCACGTTTGAACGTGAATTGGTGTGTGCTTGTCTCTTGGGTATCGATACCATGTTATTGGGTATCGATACCCAGCCCTAAAATTGCCTTGATTCTTCAATTCTTCTTCTTTCTTCAAGTTATGCTTTGCTCCTAATTTCTTTTCTTTGTAATTTTCCAT
>JASCZI010211804.1:1232-11659 GCA_036250425.1 Stylosanthes scabra | reverse complement strand
TAGTAAATGATTGTAATTTGAATATATTTACTTGAGTATTAAGCTAAATTACCGTTAAAAGCACATGAAATTAGGGCCTAAAACCATCAATGATGCACACTCATCATATGTATTCTGTGTACTATTAATATTAAACTGGATATATTAAGACTGATCACCTTAATGTTGATTGTTTAATATTAATTGGACTCACCTACCGATAATGCTACCTTTATGGCAGCAATGAATTCTATTGCAACAGCCATGCGTGACTCCACCGCAGCTATAAGGGAATCAGCTGCAGCAACTAAGAGAGCGATGGAGCATATAGGAAGAAGAAACAGAGAAAATGGAAATGGTGGAGATGATGATGAGTGGGATAATGGGGTCAGAGGAATTAATAGACCTATGACCTTGGCCACATTTTTGAAGGTCAATCCTCCTTCTTTCTCTGGTGCAACCACGGTTACTAAAGTAGATGATTGGTTCCGGTCACTAGGAGCTCAACAGGTTCCGGAGAATCAGTATGTGAGTTTTGCCACTTATATGTTAAAAAGAGATGCTCATTACTGGTGGCAAGGGGTACGTCAGTTGCGAGCACCAGAAGAAGCTAAGTTTACTTGGGCGGAGTTTCGCACCGAATTCTATAAGAAGTATTTTCCCCCTTCTGCTCGAACCGCCAAAGAACTGGAATTACTACAGCTGAAACAAGGGAATATGACTATTGCTGAGTACACTCACAAATTTGAGGATCTGTGTCGTTTCTCTAGGATTGGGCAAGGAATTCCAACAGTATTCGAGGAATGAAAATGTATTAAGTACGAAGGTGGACTTCGTGAAGAATTGCTTACTTTTGTTGGCCCAATGGAGATAAGAAATTTCGCTGAATTGGTTAACAAGAGTCAACTGGCAGAGGATTGCACTAAGAAATTGGTAGAGGCTCGGGCATCTCGACAAGATCAACAGTCGAAATGGGCAGTCCTCGCGAAGATTCTTTCAAAACGGAGGTCAGAACTAACAAGGGCAAAAGTGCACTAAATGTGGCAAATACCATGGGGATAAGGCATGCCTCTATGGGACAGGCATATGTTACAATTGTGGAGGAAAGGGGCATCTAGCTAGAGAATGTCCAAACAAGAAAAATGGATATATGCCACCAAGACCCCAACCAGCATTACCTAGGCCCCAACAGCAAGGAAGAATTTTCGTCGTGAAAACTAAGAATGATAATGCTACCATCTCCTAGCCCATCTATAAAGGTATCCCTTTCGCTAAAGAAGCTATTTTTACCCATAGTATATAACTCATGCGTAAAACTCTCTCTCTCTTTCTCTTTTGTAACAATTTTCTAGCAATGAAAGATATCACTTTTTCATTCATTCTCTCTTAGCAAAAACGCTCTCTCTCTTTCTCTTTTTCTCTCTTAAGTTCTTTGAATGTTCATACATTGAAGAACCATCTTCATGGCATTCATACATCCAAGACTCATAAGTTTCATGAATTCAAGATCCATTTGCATAACTTCACTCGAGTTACTCATAATCATGAGTGGCTAAACACTTCAAAGATTAAGGTGGAGGAGCTCTGTTCATCATCAAGCTAATAGATTAGTCCAACTACTCTTTTCTAAATCTGCATGTTTCTATCAAAATTCAAAGGATCCTTCTTGTTCATCAATTCAAAAATCAAGTCTAACCGAGAGGTATAATTGGTTCTTACTTTGGTTTAATTTCTATTCTAGATCATGATATTAAACATATTATTAAATGGTTTATGAATTGTCAAGATTGAAGTTAAATTGAATAAGTGACATAAAATTTGATTTTGCATTAATCTTGGTGTCATAAACTAGTTCAAGAATGATCTTTCACATTTGTTCTTTGGATTAGAGATAATAATTTGAATGAATGTGCTATGTATGAATCTGTATTTTCATCACATAAATGATTGATTTGTTTCTTGTTTGATTCTTTGATATTAACCTTTAAAGATTTGATATACTGAGAAGTAATTAGATCTTTCTTGTTTTGAATTGTTGAGTTCGAAAAAATAAGCATTCAAACATATTCAAGAATCATTCCATATTTCTTTACTAACTCAAAGATGAGCATGTGATTAGGGTTGAGTTACACTAGGATTCATGGTGAATTGGGTATAGGTTGCAGAAAAAGAAAAGTAAAATTGGATTAGGAAGTTTGTTTGTGAACATCTCCAAGTTCTTGATCTTGTTCCCATTAATTGATCTTTCTTTATTATTTGATTTCATTTTCATGATTAGTTGCTGTAATTGTTTAAAGAATTGCGTTCTTGCATGTTTTTGTATGATCTTTATGGTTCTTTGTTGTTTTCTTGTCTAGTGTTATCTTAATCGACCTTAGTGGTACTACTTGATCTTGTTCCACATTAGAAATATTGCTTAATCCACCTTTCCCCGTAAGAACGATACCCACTCTTTAGTGGTACTACTTGATCTGGTATACTTGTCAGATTGTTACGAATTTCTTGATTTGAAAGGATTCGTCGCATCACATGCTGACGTGGACAACAACGTCACGTGTCATGATCTGGTTTGTCCACATGTCAACACGCTATTTGTCCACGTATAGCTGGTATATTTTATTGTACATAACTTAAATTGACACCTAAAATTTCACTTTAAGACTCATTTTAGCCCCGGAAATTAATGAATGTGAATCAAATTGGTTCCTAAAATAATTTTTTATTTTATTTCACAAATTCAAAATATTAATACCTTTTAAACTTTATTGTTTTTTCATATACGTTTCTACAATAAAATTCAAAAAAAAATTTTGTTACACAAATGAAAAACTAGTTTAAAAAAAATTTTGATTCAAAAAATTATTTTATAAAAATATAACAACATAACCTATATATTAATAGGACACGTTTAATGATAACAATAACAATGTAGTAGTATACATGGTTTATGAGCGAAAGTGTGCAATATTTGATTTTGATGATGGATTTGAAACATAAAAAATTGATTAAAAAAAAGAGTTTTATATCTATATAAAAATTAATCTTTCTATTTAATTATTTTATAAACAAATCATCCATAGTAATCTTTAACTAATTTTTTTATTAATTAGTTTGGGATAATGATTTTTAAGAAGTTAAATATAAGATTTAGATAAATTTTAACTTTCTATAGATATGATCAAAATGAACAATATTTATAAAAAAAAATTATGTATTAATACAATATATGTTGAAAATAGAGGTAAATTAATGAATTTTAAAAATATTAGTTCTTTTGAATTTATAAAATAAAAAATTAGAAAAATTATTTTAGGGATCAATTTAATTCAAATTCATTAATTTTAGGAGCTAAAATGAGTCTGAATATAAAACTTTAGGGGTCAATTTAAGTTATATACAATAAAATATACCAACTACACGTGAACAGATAGTGTTGTGACAAATGGGCAAATCAGATCATAACATATGACATGTTGTCCACGTCAGCGTGCCACATGTCACTGACTGTCACTTCATCTCTTGATTACCCGTGGCCAAATTAAATTATGACACGTGGCATTGATCGTTTACATCAGCATGCTACGTCAGCACGCCGTTAACGGAAAACCATCAAAGGGCCAACGTGAGTCATGTAGTGAAATTTCCGAGGTCAAATTGAGGCGAGTTAAAAATTCAAGAGTCAATTTAATAAGCGAGTCAAATTTCGGGGTTCACTATGATATTTAACTCTATTTAGAAAAGGGGTGATGAGGTCCACATAATATAATAATGGATGTAGATTTATATATCTATATCTGTAAAAGTATTTATTTTTCTTTAAAGTTTTAGTGGGGCAAGTGTCCACTCTAATAAAGCTTAACCCATCCATGCCTCTACATGAGAGAGGTTTGGCACTTTGCCTTGAAAAAAATTAGCCAATTTGATTCATTTCGAGAAGATTAATTACTTTTAAATTTATACTTAATTGTTAATTTTTTGAGCTAAAAAAATTGATTAATCAACTTAACTTATACTTAATTCTTGTGAACTTTAGTTTAGAAATTGCAATCAAATTATTAATTTAGAGTTTCGCCTATCGTTTTTGTCGAGATAAATGCTTAATCTAGACTTGACACTCAAAATGGCCAATAAAATTTGAATTTGAACTCAAATTATCTCTCCAAATTTATAATAATTGCTCAAAATAATCACTCAAATTTGAGATCATAACTCATGTTGTTCTCTACCTTAGTCAAATTTGAGGCCCACATGAGTTACAAGTTGAAATTTGAGGGATATTTTGAATAACTGAAAATTTGGGGGCCACTTTTTGAATAAATCAGAATTCATCGTTAATTCCGTTTTTATTAAGTTTCAGTTTGGAAGAACTAATAATAAATTTTATTACTCTTTTATTGAGTTAATTTATTTATTTACTTTTTGTTTCAATAATATATAAAATTTAACAAGTTGAAATTCAATTTGGCCCCAAATTTAAATCGTAATTCAAAATAGCACTTAAAATTTATAGTTACTCAATTTGGACCATGAAATTTGAAATTGTAATTTACATTGGCCCTCAATTCTATTTTCGTTAATGATATACTAATGTGAAATGTTAAGTGACACAATGATGGTGGGTTATGGCTTAGGTGCAAAGAAATAATGTCCAAATTGGATTATGGTGTTTTTTTTTCTGATTTTGGTGAATGAGTAAGTGGGAAATGAGGTTGGAGGGCCAATATGATTGATAATTTTAAATTTTGAGGTCTATATTAAGTAGTTATAAATTTTATGTATCATTTTGAGTTACGATTTCAAATTTTAAGGTCTATATTGACTAAGTATAAATTTCAAGGCTTATTTTAAGATACAATTGAAATTTCGGATGCTAAATTGAGTTATAACTCAAAATTTAACAAAATAATAATTATTGTTTAAAACTTAAATACTTAATAACTAAATTTTCCTTCGGATAAAGCATAATTCTAGTTTGGGAAGGGGTAGTAAAAACATAATATAATAATCGATGTGGATTTACATATCTATGTAAGTATTAATTTGGCTTTAGAGTTTTAGTGGGGCAAGTGTTCATTCTAATAAAGCTTAACGAACCATCCATGCCTTTATACGAGAGAGGGTTGGCCGTAAATAAATTAGCTAGATGATTAATTACTTATAAATTTTTATTTAATTGTTAGGTTTTTTAGTTTAACTTTTTTAGTAAGTTAACATATATTTAATTCTTGAGAACTACTAATAAACTTTAGAAATTGCAATCAAATTATTAATTAAGAGTATCGTCAACCATATTGGCAAGGTAAATGTCTAATCTAGACTTGAAACTCAAAATGACCATTGAAATTTGAGTTTGAACTCAAATTGTCTCCACATGTTTATAGTTGCTCAAAATAATCGCTAAAATTTGAGATCATAACTCATGTTGCTCCCTACTTTAATCCAAATTGGGACTCACATGAGTTACAATTTGAGATGTTAATCTCACGTTGCTTCTTATTTTAGATAAATTTGGGGCCCACATGAGTTATAATTTAAAGTTTGAGGGGATTATTTTGAATAATTGAAAATTTGAAGGCTAATTTGAATTCCATTTCTTTCTCAAAACAAACAAGAGTTCGTCAATAATTCCGTTGTTATTAAATGTCAATTTGGAATAACTAATAATAAATTTTATTGCGCTATTATTGAGTTAATTTATTTATTTACTTCTTTTTCAATTAAATATAAAAATTAACAAAATAATTATTATCGTGTAAAACTTAAATACTTAATAAATTAAATTTTCTTCAAGACAAAGCTTAATGTTAGTTTAGGGAGAGGTGATGAAGACACTATAATAATCGACGTAGATTTATATATCCATATATAAGTATTAATTTTTCTTTAAAGTTTTACTGCGATGAGTGTCCACTCTAATGAGGCTTAATCCGTCCATGCCTCTATGTGAGAAAGGGTTGGCTAGAAATAAATTAGCCAATTGGATTCATTTCTAGATGATTAATTAGTTATAAATTTATTCTAAATTGTTAATTTTTTGAGCTAAAATATTGATTAATCAACTTAACATCTACTTCATTCTTGTGAACTTTAGTTTATAAATTGCAATCAAATTATTAATTTAGAGTTTCGTCGACCTCTTTGACAAGGTAAGTGTCTCATTTAGACTTAAAATTGAAAATGACCTTGAAATTTTAATTCGAATTCAAATTGTCTCTAAAAATTTATAGTTGCTTAAAATAACTACTCAAATTTGAGAATGTAACTCACTTTGGCCCCTACGCTAGCTAAATTTTGGGCTCACATGAGTAACAATTTGAAATTTGAGGGATCATTTTAAGTAATTGTAAAATTGGAGGTTAATTTGAGTTCGAACTCAAATTTTAGAAGTCATTTTGAGTTTTAATTTTTGCCTAACCTAAGAGAACTAGAGTTGGGGGAAAAGAGTAAAGAGATTCAGTTAAAATCAATCGTTTTTTACTTAATATTTTTTACTATAATTCATGAAATAAAAAATTAATCTTCGGCACCAAAATTTATTTTGTTATAAATAGAGTATCATTTTTACTTACTCTGCTATCAAACTACCCTAACTTCATATCCAACTATCCATTTTTGTTAATCTTATGGCAAACAAGGTGAATCAACATGATCACAAAGTGCATTTGATAGAGAAATGTCAAGTTGGTCCTTTACCGGGTTCAGTTCCTTCTCCAAACTTTGTTCCTCTTTCTTTCTTTGACCTCGCAATGCTAATTTGTCCAACATCATGTAAACGCATTTTCTATTATGAC
The DNA here is from genome assembly GCA_036250425.1 of Stylosanthes scabra. Lineage (NCBI taxonomy): Eukaryota > Viridiplantae > Streptophyta > Magnoliopsida > Fabales > Fabaceae > Stylosanthes > Stylosanthes scabra. The sequence goes on along the minus strand of JASCZI010211804.1, from coordinate 4,889 downwards.
TTCCCTTACCATAAGTCAGAGTTCCTTGAAAAAGTGCTTCCAAATCTTAAGCAATCACTTTCTCTTGCTCTCAAACACTTTTTCCCTTTGTGTTCCAACATAATTTTCCCCCCAAAGCCACAAACCCCGCACATCCTCTACTCTGAAGGTGACACTCTTACATTTATTGTGGCCGAGTCCACCGCAAATTTCAACAATCTCGCATCTCACACACCAAAAAGTATCACATCTTTGGATGATTTTGTTCCTATTTTGCCTTCACCAAGTACTTTAGAAGATGGTATCTTGTTGATCACTCCTATGTCCATTCAAGTCACTATACTTCCGAATTATGGTTTCACTATATGCTTCAATTTTAGCCATGTAATTACAGACGGAAGAGGCTTTCAAAATTTCCTCAAGCTTTGGTCTTCACTTTGTATGCTAAAAGAGGACATGTTTTCTTCTAAAGCGGGCTTACTTTATTTCTCGTCACTTACCAAGGATAACATCAGTGACCCAAATAAGTTAAAGTCTATTTTTTTAGAAAAATTGTGGAGCATGCCCTTAAATAGAATAGGTCAGATGGAGATGGACAATTTTATTCCTAAAAATGTTGCTAATCAAATGGTGCGACAAACTATTGTGTTGACACATGACCATATTGCAAATTTGAAGAAATTAGTGTCTATGAAGTGCCAAAACCTTGGTCTAGGGACATCATTGCACGTGTCAACATTTATGGTGACATGCTCTTTGGTTTGGGTTTCTAATATTAAGTCAAAAGTGGCTGAACTTGGTGTTGACGAATTTCCCATTGAAGATGAGGATTTTTACTTTGGTGTTTTGTCTGATTGTCGCTACCTTAGTGAATTGAAAATACCGTTAACATACTTTGGGAATTGTTTGGCTACTGCCGTAGCAGTAGTCAAGAGGAGCAAGCTAGAAGGGGAAAATGGTATTTTTGAGGCAGCTATTGCTATTGGAAGAAAAATTAAAGAATTGCAATCTGAACCCTATAAAGGTGTTGAAACACTCATGTCAATGTTTACAAGTTATGATGCAACAATAAGTCAACGTATACTGGGCATTACAGGTTCGCCAAAGTTGGGTTCATATGAGATTGATTTTGGGTGGGGCAAACCCAAACTGACTGAAATACTTCATGTAAATCATCCAGGAGTATTCTCCCTTTGTCCTTGTAGGGACATAGAAGGTGGAGTTGAAGTTGGAATTGCCCTTGAAAGTAGTCATATGGACAAATTCAACATTATTTTGAACGAGCTCCTTACAAATCTTTGAGATCATCAAGATTGAAAGACCTACATTTATATGTCTGTTTAAATTATAAAATAATGCTTCTCGATTATGTTAGTGTTTTCGCTTTAGTCATCTATCTCCTATATGTAGTCATGTGTGTCATTTTAATGTGCTTTCATTACTACTTTTTTTACGATATGTATGTATCTTTGTGGTGTTTTACAATTATAATAAATAGTCATTTTAATTAATGTGCACGATGCAAGTTATATGCTTTTAGAGAAGAGTTTGAAATTTTTGGTAAAAAAATTTTTTGTTGTCAAAATGGTTCCAAAGATATCATTTGTATTTAAATCATCCTTTTGGACAAAATTATCCCCTCCCTACAATATTTTCTTGTACCACATAGTTTATTTTAATATTTTTTAAAATTATATTTTGACCCTTATAAAGATACATATTTATAATGTTATCATTGTTTCTGTCTTCTTCCACCTCCTCTGGCTTTTACCATTGCCACTGCCACCGCCTCATCTTTGTAGTTTTAATCAATTTTATAGTAATCAGCAATACATCATTGATGAAAAAAAAATCAGCAACAACATGAAACCCTAACTTTTGAACAAGTTTTAATAATTTTGACAGTAATTACAAAAATTTTCAGAACTAGTAACTACACATCATTAAAAAGAGTATCTTATAACTAGTAACTACACGAAGCCAGTAATTCAAAAGTGTGATCAAACGTAACCAATAATCAGCACTCTAAAAGAGTATTTAATTAAAATGCTCACGTAATGGAGTCATGAAGAATAGTCCCAAAAGTAAAATTAAAAAAAGAAGGTTAGAATTTCCCTAAAATCCAGAAATCAGGACAAAGGAAATTGCTAATAACTAGTGAGTTCTGACAACCTACACAAATGAATAAATAGCTCCAGAGAATTTCAATAATAAAATACGAATAAAAAGGGGAAAAAAGACATTGGGCTTGGTGAGGTGGGTGTTCTTGTGGATTTCGGTTCGAGCCAAGCTAAGATAAGGAAGTGACGCCTGTAAGGTAGTGGCGAAGGTAGAAAGAACTGTGGTGGCAGCTGCGTTTTCGGTGTAGAGGATCACATGGATGATGCAATGAAGTGTTTGGACTTTGGAACTTCCAGCGGTGGTTCAGGTGTTGTCCACACCGTCGTCGTCCCTGATGTGCCGCTGCCGTGCCACTACGTCGTTCCCAGATCCGCCTGCTTCGTGCCACCACCTCTTTCTTTTTTTTTTTCAATTTACTTCTTAATTTTGTAACTTCTTGTTTGGTGAGTTATTGTTGCCAGTGAATTGTATTGTGAGTCGTGAGAGATGAGATGATGGAGTTCAATATGGTTGTAGAAGGGTTTGGTTCAAAGGAGGCTAGGGGTTAGAGTGGCGTTTTAGAAAATTTAAGGACAAAAGATTAATAAAGATAAGGGCAAAATGATAAAAATAATTATTTTAAACATAAATGATAATTTAAGAACCATTTTAACAATAAAAAAGAATTATGACCAATTTGATTTTGACCCAATCTTTTATGACTAAAAAATATAATTATCCTAAAAAAAATAAATTTATCAAGCTTATGGCTGATGGAATATGAGCAATGAAAATTTTGAGTAAGGTTTTTCAATCATCTTACTTTATTTTTATATGAGATAAAGCAAATATAAAGCTTGAACATGGATAAAAGAATTTAGACTTGCTTATCTTTTAATATATCAAATAAACAATATAGTAGATTAGAATTTTTACTATCTCTATCAAATTACCCTAACATATATCCAATGATCTAAGATTTTTAGATTTTATTTCCTCGTATAAAAAATATACAAATATAATCTTAGAAGACTTATCAAATCTTTAGACTTATTAATTAGAATTGAAAGATATTATATATAAAAAAAACTTTTTAAACAAGTTTGATTATCATCATTCGAACAAGTATTGCAATAGGTGAATGACGAGAGTTTCGCCAACCATTGTTGCAAGAAAAGTGCCTAACCTAAGAGAACTAGAGTAGGGGAAAAAGAGTAAAAAGATTTTATTGAAATAATGAGCTTTTTATTGGAATACTATACTTTTTTTTTTCTTTTTAAATTTTTAAAGCATCTGGGTTGAATATTAATCAATGTTTTATATATGATTCATGAAATATAAAGATTAATCATCGACCACTAAGATATATCTTCTTTTAAATAGAATTTTTACTAGCACCGTCATACTTCCCTAACTTAGATTCAACTATATAAGATCTTTAAATATTATTTCCTCACATATCACAAAGATCTTAAAACCTTATGAAATGGTTGAAAATGAACAAGATGGGTGACGAAATTATGAGTTAAAAAACTTTTTATAAAACAAATATAATTCTAGAAAGCTTATTAAGCCCTT
>JASCZI010211803.1:25362-49215 GCA_036250425.1 Stylosanthes scabra | reverse complement strand
AGCTTTATGTGAGTGTGGGCTCTCTAGGATCATAAGCAAGCTAGGTCTTGCACTTACCTCTACTAAACCAACGAAAATGGAGACAAGAAGAGGAAGATGATGCCACGGTTTGGAGGAGGGAATGGACGAGCTTGATGTTGACAAAACCTTGAAGAGTGATGATGATGGCGTATACGGCCAAGTGAAGAAGAGAGGGTAAGAGCTTGCTCTTGTGATTTCTAGTATGATGATGATGAAGAGGAGTGTAAGAGAAGAAGATTGGTGTATGATATGATGGTGTTTGTGTATGATCTTAGTGGTTGGTGTTCTTCATGTTCATCATTGTTCATATGAACATTCAAAGTGTTTTTGCTAAAAGGTGTTGTTTGATCTTTGAAAGAAGGAGAGAGAATGTGTTTTTGGTGTTATGAAAGGTTAAAAATCTGAAATGGATGATGAATATGGAGAGAGAGAGTTTCGAATATGATGAGAGAGGTTAGAGGATTTGTGGAGTTGTTTTTGGTAGAATTTTTGAATGAAATGTTAAGTGAGTGGTAAATGAGTTTAAGTGAAGGTAAATATGATTAAATGAAGTTGAATAACTTGGTAAAAGAGGGGGGAGTGAGCCACGGCCAAAGGGTGGTGAGCAAGCATGAGATTTTTGTTTGTTTTTATTATGAAGTGTGTAGTAAAGTTTGTGGGGTAATGGTAAAATAAAAATGATATAATAAGGTAAAGGTGGTAAAGAAATATTATAATAAAAATAAAGGTGATATAGAAAGAATAAATGAGAAGCTTTTGTATGTTCCTAAGCCATGCAACCAATGAGAGAGAAGCCTTTTCAAAAAGGTGTCTCAAAAAGCAAAAAATAGGAGAGAGAAAAACTAGATGGTGTCATAAAAAGTTTCTAGGGCATTCTTGGCTTTATGTCTCAATTTTTACGGGGCGACTAAGGTCCAAAGACGTATTATAGCGTCGCGCTATAATTCTAACATTCCGTCGTATTTCACATTTTACCGAAATCAGGACCGGACGTTTCGCGACGAAAACAAGCGTCGCTAAAACGGTACGAAATTCGCACTTCGAATTTCGTCACCTTTGGGCTACCAACTCGGGCTTATCTAGGAAATTATAATTTCCGTCGGAGATATTTTTCCTCAATATCCTCCGCTCGTTCTAAAAGCGGCCGAAACGGTCAAACCATCGTCGAACAGCGCACTGTCGCTAAAAACAGAAATTCACCGAAACAAACAATCACTGGAGACGAACTCCACATCAAACACATCTAGGGTATCCAAGACCCTTAAACACGCCATTCATTCATCAATAGCACAAAAGCAAGGCGGTCCACACGTTTCTGTCAGAAACGGGAATAGCAGAAAGACGGGATTTTACACTACACTTGTCAGTTTGACCATACATTCCAAGGATCATGCATTGGGTGAAGAAATAGTGCTATCGACTCCAAGTCTTCGTTCTTTTTCTTTTTCCGGTGTTGTCGCTCGGCAGCTCTCTGGAAGGAGCAATCTTTCTTTTCTTAAAGAAGTAACCATTGATTTTCATATATGTGTTGATTTTGTTGACCATCCTAGGGATGAGAGGTCAATGACGGTGTGCTTGCAGTCAGCTTTCATCATAATTGACTGGCTGCAAGTGTTTGCTAACATAAGATCACTGACAATCTGTTCAGGTACTCTTAAGGTATGTCCATTTAGCTTTAACTGCTTATTTTTTTTGTTATTCTCACTAGATGCTCTTATGAACCACCGGTTTCTTGGCGCAGCTATAATCTGGATATTTCAAAGTTTGCCTCATTTTTTAGGTTCTTTCTTTAACCCCTGAATTATTGAATACTGGAAGCCCGGGCTTGGATAACTTAGAGTTATTGATAGTGAAGCTGAAAAACCGTTCAGCTTTCTTACACAAGCGACACCGAACATCATATTTTAAGAATGCAGATTTCAAAACAACTTTGGAACATGCCGGAGTGGTGGATTACTTAATTCGAAACTCTCCTTTTGCAGAGGTTAATTTAGTAAAAAAGTGATACTAATATGAACCATATGCCTTTTACTATCAAGATATTCATATTATTCGGTTTGCATTTTCCATCGATCTGTGTTTGTGTTCTGCTCCTTCCGTGTCATAGTATCATGTTATTTGAGACTATTAGCACTCCATTTGTTTGCTATGTTTCTCTTTGAATGAATCAATGCATGAAAGATAATGATAGTTTACGTTAAAGATATTCTTCTTTTCTTGTTTGTATCTGATTTAAAACAAATCCTAGATTTCGATAGTCAATTTGTGAGTGTCTGTTGTTGTATGGTAATAGTTACTTAAGACCTAAAGTCAATTTGGTATGTGAGATGTTTTAGCTTTTATTCTGTAATCACATCTGATTTTTAAGCTTCTAGTTAAACATATAATTATGGTACTTTCTATGGGGCTATGGGCTATGAAAGATTGATAATTTGCTGGTGCTTTTGATAAGTCTTTTTAAAGTTTAAATCACTCAAATATTTATCCATAGTTTTTGTGCCTGCTATTTTTTCCTCTTCTAAATTTTGCTTCAATGTAAAACTATGGGTTATGTTTTTATTTCTATTTTCTTTTAAGAATATAAATGATTCTTTGATGCTAAAGAAACATAGAACTTTGAAATCTTGTGTGAACGGTGAAACTGAGTTAGGTATCCAACTCCATTGAAAAGTGAAACTTGAAATTTCATTTGAATTATATCAAAGATTCTGTGACAGTGTATATTTGCATGACATTTTGATATGATTAAATGCAAAACTGATACTAGTGGGAAATTATATCTGATTGGCATCTTGCTTGATAACCATGCATCATCAAACATGATTTCAATGAGTTTTGTGTTCTATTAGAAATTGTTAATAAATGACTTTGGTTATTGGTGAAGGAGTTGTCATTGAGACTTGGTAGGTGTTTACTTGACTGTCAAATATTGAATTTTAAATATTGTATATCTAAGCAAGTATTTTTGTAGTTGCCTACTTTTCAACTTGTCTCCTTTCTTGGATTGAAATATTGCTGCAGATATTATTGACATTGCTTTTGTGAAGCTTACAAGATACAATGTCATATTCAAAGATCTATGATGGGTTGAATATCTGATTCAGTAGTGCATTTGAATAGATTAACTTGAATGTCAGCAGGAGTATGCAAACAACTTGATGGGATTTTTTTTTTTGGGATAATGGTTCTTGGTTTACTGTGTCTTCATTTAAGTAGGAAATAGAGGTAACATTTCTTTTGGTGTGTCTTCAATTAGTGGATCTTAGTTTAGTGTGTCTTAAATTAATTTAGATATCCAAACCAAACTTATTGAAATTGTTATGGTTCGGATAGTCATTTTGTTTTATCGTGGAACCAAACCAGCTCTATTATAGACACCAAAAAAAAAGCAGCTCTATTATTATTGGTGTACTTGTGCATTTACTTTTATTCAATCGATTCCCATTTACATGGTTTATTACTTTTCTTTTTTTAAACGTAAAATTTTGAGTGATGCTATATGTATAAATTTTTTTATTAACTTAGTCTTATCAAATTGATATAATCTCAATAGAAATCATTTTCATCACGCATTCACTAAAGATGTGTGTCATGTAATTTGGTTAAACTTGATCGAATAAAATATTGATTATCTGAAATTTTTCTATAATTTTAGTAATAATTTTTTTTTTATTTTCTATGTAAATATATTCAATAAAAATGTGTCCATTTGATCTCTAAAAAAATTTTATGTTTTAGAAGTCTCAATAAATTTTTTTACTGGTAATATTTTAAATTTTGTTGTCATATAATAATTTTTTTAGGGACTTATTTGTTTAAAACACATACTAAAATTTGATATAAAGCAATAGGTGAACCGGTCCACAATCCTAATAATTCAGAATTTTGAATTTTTTGAAAAATAAAAATTTGTTAAAAATTATGTATGTTTGATTTACGTTTTTATTTTTAGTGCTTTTTATTTTTTTGAATTTTGTGAAAAAAATAACAGAAAATCAAATTTTATTGTTTTCATTATTTTTTCTTTTTCGTTCATAAAATAAAAAAGGAAAACATAAAATACTATAAATGAAAACAAAAAATAAAAACTTACCCTAAAGTCTTTTGTATAGAACTTTTTGGTCCACTCTTTGATTTATTTGTTTGGACATAATATCATTTAAAGAAAGTATATGGTATATGGAGCCAACACATTAGAGTCAATAGGAACCCTTTCCAGAACCATCACAGAACACCAACCCTAACCAACCCTTGACAATAACACCCTCACCCTCCCCTAACCCCCACCCCAACCACCATTCACCCTCGTGCTCTTCTGTGGTGCCAGAAACGACGCTAATGGAGGAAGACAGTAACAACAACAAGGAACCTGAACCCCCTGATCTCCACTCCATAGACACTGACATTATGATGGAGGCCATCCTTCAGTATGGAGGTAGAGAAGGCCAGAATCTGAATATAGAAAACGAAGAAGAAAGCTCTGAAGTGCCTGATTCGGAGGGAGATGAAGATGACAATGATGAAGATGAGGACGATGAAGAGGACAACAACGGAAGCGATGATGAAGATGGGGGAGATGGTATGATGGATGAAGAGGAGTGCATTCCTCTGGAGGGCGAAATTGCGCCCATGGAACAGTAAGGCTTTTCACATTCTTAATTTGAATAATGATTATTTTCACCTGGAATTGTAGAGGGGCAGCGAGTCAGGCTTCCACTCGCGCCCTTAAAGAATATTGTAATGTCCACAAACCAGATATGGTTATCCTTCTTGAAACTAGATGTAGCGGTGTTCAGGCCCAGAGGGCGATTGCTAGAAGTGGGTTCACCTTCAGCCATATTGAAGAAGCAAATGGGTTTAGTGGTGGTATATGGATTCTCTGGAAAGATCCCTCCCTTGATATTACAGTGCTCACTTCTAAAGCCCAGTTTATTCATATTCAGATTCAAGCCCCTCATCTGAACAACAGGATGCTCCTAACAGCGGTTTATGCCAGCCCGCAAGAGAGATTGAGGAGGGCTCTCTGGACTAATTTGAGTGCAATAGCCGCAAATACCAGAGAGAGCTGGATGTTGGTTGGTAACTTTAATGAGATAGCTTGTCCTACTGAGAAAAAAGGTGGTGGTAGAACAGATAACAATGCATGTCGCAAGTTTAAGAGTTGGATTGATGAATGTGGTCTTATTGATATGGGTCATGTTGGATCTAAATTCACCTGGAGGGGCCCTTAATGGGAAGACCTTGAAAGAGTCTTCAAGAGATTGGATAGAGCTCTTTGTAACCCCAGATGGAGAATTAGTTACTCGGAGGCTAGGTTGATGTGCTTAGTCGTATCAAGTCAGATCACCACCCTCTACTTGTTTCGATGCTGCCCAGTGAAACCAACTATGCTGAAAGACCTTTCCGTTTTGAGGCCATGTGGTCTTCCCACCCTAACTTCAAACACACGGTTAGGCAATATTGGCAGGAGCAACATAATTTGTAAAAGTCTCTGGAGCTTTTATCAGCCAATTTGATCAACTGGAACAAAGAAGAATTTGGTCATATTGGCATAATGAAAAGAAGGCTGATGAATAGAATTGGTGGCATTCAAAAGGCTCTTGCTAATGGTCATAAGCCCCACCTGGAAAGATTAGAAGCACAGTTGCAAGGAAAGCTGAATGAAATCCTGAATAGAGAAGAGATTTTCTGGCTACAAAAATCTCGAGAAAGATGGTTTGTGGAAGGGAACCGTAATACCCGGTACTATCACACCAGAACGATAATTAGAAGAAGGAAGAACAGGGTGATCAAGCTTAGAGATGACAGAGGAAATTGGATTGAGGATGCAGATGACCTCATCAACCATGTCATCTCATTCTTTTCCAATCTGTACACAGAAGACCAAATCCTGAGGCCCTAGGCTGAGACCTGCAGAACCTTCCCGGAGATGAACCCCCTTATCAAAAATGACATGTCGAGACCTCCCTCTGATCAGGAGATAAGGAAAGCCTTCTTTAATATAGGTTCATTGAAAGCCCCTGGACCGGATGGATACCCATCTCTTTTCTACAAGGAAAATTGGGATATCATAGGCAACAAAGTCATTAAACACATCAAGGAGGGCTGGGAGAACCCGAAAACGATTAAGAACTATAATGGAACCTTCATTACTCTCATACCCAAACTCACTTGTCCGTAATTCATTACCTAGTTTCGGCCCATTGCCCTCTGTAACGTCAGCTATAAAGGCATCTCTAAGATCTTGGTGGAAAGACTGAAACCTGCCTTAACTGATAGAATCTCTCTGCACCAATCGAGCTTCATCCCTGGTCGGAAAATTCAAGATAACATCCTGATAGCTAAGGAGCTCACTCATGTTATGAAAAAGATTAAAGGCAAAAAGAGGTTCATGGCGATCAAGGTTGACTTCGAAAAAGCCTATGACCGGGTGAATTGGGACTTCCTTAACTCATCTCTAAAAGAATTTGGAATCCCTGATCAGATGAGGAACATTGTTATGAGCTGCGTCAAGTCCGTGACCTATAACCTTTGGAATGGAGGGAAAACTGCTGAGTTCAACCCCACTAGAGGGATCCGTCAGGGGGACCCTATATCCCCATATCTCTTTGTCATAGCTATGGACAAGTTATCTCAGATGATAGAAGATAGTGTCGAACATAATGAATGGAGGTCTATGAAAGTGGGAAGACATGGACCTTTCATCTCACATCTTCTTTTTGCGGATGATCTCTTGATCTTTGCGGAAGCAGACCTCACTCAAATGGAGATTGTGCTGAATATTCTGAACAACTTCTGCTTAGCTTTTGGTATGAAGATTAGTGAGCAAAAAACTTCGCTTGTCTTCTCCAAGAACGTGACTAAGGAAGCAAAAGACCAGATCCTGCATTTAAGTCATTTCCAAGAAAATCAGTTCCTTGGAAAATACCTTGGAGCTCTCATCTCAAATCACAGAAGAGGAAAGGAAAAATACAAGCATGTTCTTCAGAGAGTTTCTAATAAATTAAAAGGATGGAAAGCCAAATGTTTGTCGCTTGCGGGTCGCATAACTCTGGCAAAATCTGTCACTACCCCAATGGCTAATTATGAAATGCAACACTCCAGCATACCAAAAGGGATCTGCAAGGAGATTGAGAAATTGCAAAGGAAATTCATATGGAGAGATTCTGAAGATCAGAGGAAAATCCACCACATCAGTTGGGATACGATTTGCCTCCCTAAGCACCAAGGCGGATTAGGATTTAGGAGCCTAAAGGACATGAATGATGCCTTTCTTATGAAGATCATCTGGCGTCTAATTACTGAACACCAAGCCGTATGGGCTCAGGTAATTGTTCACAACAATGACGGGAATATGGTTAACCTCAACCAAATCCAAGCAGGTAACAAATTGTCGCCCATGTGGAAAGAATTGCAAAGATTATGGCCTGTGATGAGCAACCAATGCTCTTGGATAATTGGCAATGGGATGAGGTTGGTTAGATGGTAACACTCAACTTTGCAACGAGGCTGTTTACCCAATTGATGAGGAACTCAAGAACAAAACTGTGGCAGCTTACACAACATCCAGTGGAAGCCTTGATCTTCAAGCAGTTGAAAGATACTTGCCTAGCCATATCATTCACAATCTTGGTGAGAAGAGAATCTCGAGAGATAGCAATGTTGAAGACACTCTAAGCTAGAACCACACCACAAGCGGGAAGTTCTCCGTTGCCTCTGCTTACAAATAACTCCTTAATCAGAATAGCGAGTCCAACATCATCTGGAAGAAGCTTTGGAAATGGAGGGGACCAGAAAGAGCAAAAGTCTTCATCTGGCAGGCTAATCATGAGAAATTGTTTACTGCCAAAAGACGTGCCAAGATTGTAGGATCCTCTCCAAACTGTCATCAATGCCAGAACACTGAGGAATCCACTATTCATGCTCTGCGTGACTGCCCTCAAGTGGCTCTGATTTGGAATAAGATCATTCACCCACCGGCTTTGGCGACCTTCTTTTCTGGTAATTGGACTCAATGGATAGAGCTCAATTTCAACAACAACCTGGGAAGAAATCACAAAGATGAATGGCTAGACCAGTTCATAATTACTTGCTGGTGGATTTGGAAGTGGAGAAATAAGGAAATTTTTTATCCCCCTTCAAAATGCCTCTTAACCATATAGCAATCATGATTATTCAGGAAAATGTTGGGAACGCCAAACAAGCCTTTATGAAGAGCAAACTGCTCATGGGACAGCAAACCTACTGCAGAATTGAGGTGGCTTGGAAACCTCCCACAACTGGCTGGGTTAAACTAAATGTTGATGGAGTTGTCAAGAGTTCAACTAACAAAGCGGGATGCGGTGGCCTCATCCGTACTAACAAAGGTGAATGGCTTGCAGGTTTTAAAGCAGAATTGCAGCCTTGTCATAGCTTTCAGGTTGAGTTTCATATGGCTTGGAACTTAGGAATCAGGAGATTGGAAGTAGAAACCGATTCTAGAGAAATTATGGATAATATTCAAGAAGGCTTGAATGGTATTAACCAGAGCAACCCTTTGATAAGACAGATTCTTCTCTACCAAAGAAGGCCTTGGGAGCTCCTATTTAGCCATATTTACAGAGAGACCAACAAGTGTGCCCACTGGTTAGCTAGTGAAGGGTCCAACTCTGGAAACAAATTCATTTTCTTAGATTCCCCTCCAAAGGAGTTAGATAGACTTCTATATGATGATGCTCATGGGGTGCCTATTCCCCGATCTATTATTCTGTAATCTTTCTTTTGGGCTTCGACCCCGTTTACTTATCAAAAAAAAAAAAGAGTCAATAGGAGCCCATATAAGTTATGGATAATAATTCATATAAATTTTGGATGATAACTTAATCATTGATATATGAATTATGAATGATAACTCATAAATTTTGGATGATAATTTAATCATTAGCTCCTATTGGTCCCTAACGTTGGTTTTGTAGTGTTATTCTATATTTAATGTTAAATTTCAACGACATAGTTATTTTTTAAAGAAAGATAGTAAGGTTAAAACCCAAATTAAATTACCAAATAAGGAGATTATTTTATATATAAATAAATAATATTATATACACGCTAAAAAGAATTCACTAAATCTATTATTAATTATTTATATATAAAATAATAATTAGGATTTATAGTTAATTCTTCTTTTTTTTTTGGTGAAGGTAGTTCATTCTTCTAATACTCTAATAGATTATTTATTTATTATTATTTTACTCCCGATTCGATTCTCGGTTCTCCTCCCCGCCAAAATCAGAATTTAGAACTTGGAGGAGTTTTCACTTCTCAATTCTCTGTTATAAGAAAAGTTTAGTGTGGAAGTTTGAGGGTCTTCACTTTCATTGCTTTTGAATCCTCCACAAAGGTAACCTAATTACCGTTTTTCTATCAATCTCAATCTACTCACACTTTCATTCTTTTTTCTTTTCATAGCTCTGTATCTTTTCCCGTAAAATAAGTTTTCAAATTTCAAACCCTAGTTCTTTTTCTTGCTTTGTATAATCCGCAATCTTTGGTTTGTTTATGTTATTGAAATTTGTTCCAGGAATTTGTTTCAGTAAACATTTTTGTTTTGAATTAGGGCAGATATTTCACTTATGGCTAACGACACTAGTGAACCTTATGCGAAGAGAGCAAGGAAGAGCGACTCGGATTATGATGACAGTGACACTCACAGTGAGAATGAAATGGAGCGCGGAGAAGATATAAGTGATTTGCCAGACAGTGATAGTGAGAGTGAGAGTGAAATGGATGGCGAAGAAGATAGGCTAAGTGATTTGCGAGACAGTGATATTGACAGTGATAGTGAGAGTGGGAGTGAAATGTAGGGCGAAGAAGATAGTCTAAGTGATTTGCCAGACGGTGATAGTGATAGTGATAGTGATAGTGATAGTGATACTGATAGTGAGAGTGAGATTGAGATTGAGAGTGAAATGGAGGGCGAAGAAGATAGGCTAAGCGATTTGCGAGATAGTGATAGTGATAGTGAGAGTGAGAGTGAGGGTGAGAGTGAAATGGAAGGCGAAGAAGATAGGCTAAGCAATTTGCCAGAGAGTGAGAGTGAGAGTGAGAGTGAAATGGAGAGCGAAGAAGATAGGCTAAGCGATTTGCCAGATAGTGATAGTGATAGTGATAGTGATAGTGACAGTGAGAGTGAGAGTGAAAAGGAGGGCGGAGAAGATAAGCTAATTGATTTGCCAAATAGTGATAGTGATAGTGAGAGTGAGAGTGAGAGTGAAATGGAGGGCGGAGAAGATAGGCTAAGTGATTTGCCAGATTGCATTCTCATTCACATTATGACATTCCTCATAACCAAAGATGTGGTTACTACTGCAATCTTGTCCAGAAGATGGAAGGTTTGTGGAAATATGTTCCATCTCTTGTATTACGTACCAGACTTCAAATTTCGACGAATGAAACGATTCAATGAAGCTGTGTCCAAGTTTCTGCTCCTTCGTGATGGCTCCGTTCCGCTCCTAAATGTCGATCTCCATCATTTTTCATGCATGTTTGCCAATATTCAGACAAGCCTTTCGGAATATGCTGTGATGCAAAATGTTGAGCGGTTGAAACTTCATTCTGATCATTTTCTCCATTTGTCCCCTTGTGTGCTTTCCTCTCAGACTTTGACATTGCTTGATCTTTCATCTAGATCTAGGGGCTTTGATCTACCTCCAAAAATTCTAAACATGAGAGCTTTAACTAGTTTGCATCTTAAGAACTTTGGCTTTTGTGGAGCTGACAATGAATCCCTGGATCCCTTTTCATCTTGTGTCAAGTTGAAGATTTTGGTCATTGAGCATTGTAGCATAAAGCATTCAAAAATCTTTTGCATTTCAAATGCTACACTTGTCAGTTTGACCATACATTCTAATGATCGTGCATTTGGTGAAGAAATAGTTCTATCGACTCCAAGTCTTTGTTCTTTTTCTTTTTCGGGTGTTACTGCTCGGCAACTCTCTACAAGGAACAATCTTTCTTTTCTTAAAGAAGTAAATATTGATTTTGATAGATGTGTTAATTTTGTTGACTCAACTTGGGATGAGACGGCAATGACGGTGTGCTTGCAGTCAGCTTTCATCCTAATTAACTGGCTGCAAGTGTTTTCTAACAAAGATCACTGACAGTCTGTTCTAGTACTCTTAAGGTATGTTTATTTGACTTTAACTGCATCATTTCTTGTTATTCTCTCTAGATGCTCATTTGAACCACAAGTTTCTTGCCGCAGCTATAATCTGGATATTTCAAAGTTACCTCATTTTGTAGGTTCTTTCTTTAACCCCTGAATTATTGAAAACTGGAAGCCCGGGCTTGGATAAGTTACAGTTGTTGATGGTGAAGTTGAAAAACCGTTCAGCTTTAGTACAGAAGCGACACCGAGCAACATATTTTAAGAAACCAGATTTCAAAACAACTTTGGTACATGCTGGAGTGGTGGATTACTTAATTCGAAACTCTCCTTTTGCAGAGGTTAACATAGTAAAAAGGTGATACTGATATGAACCATATGCCTTTTACTAGATATTCATATGATTTGGTTTGCATTTTCCTTCGATCTGTGTTTGTGTTCTCCTGCTTCTTCCCTGTATAGTATGATGTTATTTGAGAATATTAGCACTCCATTTGTTTTCTATGTTACTCTTTGAATGAATCACTGCCTGAAACATACTGATAGTTTATATATTAAAGATATTTTTCTTTGGTTGTTTGTATCTAATTTAAAACAAATCCTAGGTTTTGATAGATCGAATATTTAGGTCAATAGTTATTTAAGACCTAAAGTCAATTTGGTATGTGAGATGTTTTAGTTTTGGTCCTGTAATCACATCTGATTTTCAAGCTTCTAGTTAAGCCTGTAATTATGCTACTTTCTATGGCCTATGAAAGATCTATAATTTGGTGGTGCTTTTGATAAGTCTTTTAAACTCTAAACCACTGATATATTTTTATCTAAAGTTTTTGTGCCTGCTATTTTTTCCTCTTCTAAATTTTTCTTCCTTGTAAAACTATGGGTTGTGTTTTCATTCTTTGATTCTAAAGAAACATAGAACATTGAAATCTTATGTGAACGCTCAAATTGAGTTAGGTATCCAACTCCATTAAAAAGTGAAACTCGAAAGTTTCATTTGAATTGTTTTAAAGATTCTGTGGCAGTGTATATTTGCATGACATTTTGATATGATTAAATGAAAACTGATACTAGTGGAAAATTATATCTGATTGGCATCTTGCTTGATAACCATGCACCATTATTAAACATGGTTGCAATATGAGTTTTGTGTTTTATTAGGAATTGTTAATAAATGACTTTGGTTATTGGTTAAAGGGTTGTCATCGAGACTAGGGAGGTGTTTACTTGACTTGACAGTCAAATATGGAATTTTGAAATCTTGTATATTGAAATAAGTATTTTCCTTGTTTCAATGATTGTTTGGTTTCTATTAAAATCTGTTGTACATCAAATGATTGTTTGTAGTTACCTACTTTTAACTAGTCTCCTTTCTTGGATTGAAATCTTGCTGCAGCTATCATTGACATTGCTTTTGTGAAGCTTACAAGATACAATGTCTTATTCAAAGATCTATGATGGGTTGAATATCTGGTTGAGCAGTGCATTTGATTGTATCAACTTTAATGTCAGCAGGATTATGCAAACTTGGTGGGATATGTTTTTTTTTTTTTGGGATAATGGATCTTTGTTCATTGTGTCTTCATTTAAGTAGGAAATAGAGATCTAGATAACATTTCCTTTGAGTCTCTCAAATTTATTCAGTTAATATAGATATCCAAGCCAAACTTATCGAAATGGTTAAAATGGATTGGGATAGTCATTTTGTTTTACGGTGGAATCAAACCAACTCTATTATTATTGGTGTAGTTATGCATTTACTTTTACTCCATTAATCAACCAATTACACAAGGTTTAGTACTTTTCTTTTTCTTTGTTTCTTTATGCGCAAGATTTTGAGAAATACTATTTGTACAAGTTTTTTTTAGCAACTAAGTTTAATCAAGTTGATATAATAATTAGTCTAAATTTTGATATAACAATCACAAAAAATTTCAATAAAATGCTTTATTATTCAGCATTCTCCTAAAATTTTATTAGTAATAGAATCATTTTTTATTTTCTATGTAGATATATTTAATAAAAATTTATATCAACATGAAGTAGTTGTTATGAGATTAAGAATTCCAGTTTTATTTTATCATAGTATAAATACTTAAATTAGTCTTTTAAAGTTTCAAATTAGACATTTTGATTTCTAAAAAAATTTTTTTTTAGAATTGTTCAAGAATGATTTTAGTCAATTTATTAATCTCTATATTGTTCTGAAGGAGGATGCATTTTTCTTATAGTGGTAAATATTTTTAATTTTATTGCCTTATAATAGAATTTTTTTAGGGGCTTATTTGATTAACACATTAAAATTTGATTAAAAATGATCAATCTGTTTGACATTCGTAATATTTAATAAGTTTGTTGAAAATAAAAATATGTCAGAGAAAGTTCTCGTATAAAATTTTTTGGAGACAATTTTGGTTGCTCACTCTTAATTTTATATTAAAAAATAAAATTAATTCTAAAATGAAAAGATAATTTATTCTTCATGATATGATAAATTTCTATTGATTAATTTAAATTTTACAACTCGATGAACATAGTTCAATTTTCAAACTACCCAACTTAAAATTAATTTTTACGATTTAATATTAAACTCGATAAAAATAAAATTTAATTTTACTATTTAATGTTAAACTCGATAAACATAGTTCAATTTTCTTAAAGGAAGGTACATACTAATGTTAAAATCCAAATTAAACTACCCAAACAAGGAGATTATTTTATATAAATATTTAAAAAAAATTATATATGCACTAAAATAAACCATTAAATCTATTATTAATTGTTTGTATATATTTATATATAAAATAATAATCAGGATTTATAAATCATTATTCTATTACTAGTAAAAATTAAAATATCTAATTGATTATTTATTGTTAAGATTATACATTTATACTAAGTGTACACCTAAATCAGCTATTAAAATAAGTAACTAATGTATAATATATGTTAAATATAAAATACACATTAAAAATAATTTAAACTATACATATATTTATACATTAATACATGATAGCTGATTTTGATATACAAATATTATTATTATTATTATTAGGCACTAATGTTATATTAATCCACATTTTTTGCCAAAAAAAAATCCACATTTTTATAAATTAAATAGAAATAATAATATTAACATATTTGAAATTAGCTAAACTGGCAAATATGTTATACTTACTTAAATAAAAAATTTACGAGTTCGATTCTTGTTTTTAACAAAAATAATTATTGAGTAGATATTATATTAATGTATTTTATGAAATTTTTCTATCCTAATGTTTATATTTTCTATGTTATAAATATGATACAAGAAGATTTTCACATGCATAAAATGAAAAAAAAAATAGAATTACCATTGTACATATTCGTATACACCATTTAGAGACATAAAAAATATAAATATTAGCACATAAAATTTTTTATTTTTGTGCTAATATTTTTATTTATCCGTGTTGCTAAATGGTATATACAGATATATACAATAATATATCTAATATTATCGTAAAAAATATTACTTTTACTTTAAAAATTAATAAAAAAGTTAAAATAAAATAATTTAAATGATTGACATCCAATTCCAACTAATCATCGAGGGGTAGAATTAAAACAAATAAAAAATATTAAGAATAAAATTTAATCAAATTAAACATTAGAGATATTTTAAAAACTTTTCGCAAACATTACCACATAAACGATACTTACATGTTAGTATTTCACTCGCGTTTCAGTTTTCGGTCTTCTCCCCGCCAAAATCAGAATTCAGAACTTAGAGGAGTTTTCATTTCTCGGTCATAAGAAAAGTTTAGCTTTGGAAGTTTGAGGGTCTTCACTTTCACTGCTTTTGAATCCTCCACAAAGGTAACCTAATCACCTTTTTCTATCAATCTCAATCTACACGCACTTCCATTCTTTTTTCTTTTCATAGCTCTGTATCTTTCCCAATAAAATACAAGTTTTCAAATTTCAAACCCTAGTTCTATTACTTGCTTTGTATAATCCGCAATATTTGGTTTGTATATGTTATTGCAATTTAGAAGTGAGGAATTTGTTTTAAGTGAACATTTTTATTTTGAATTAGGCCAGATATTTCACTTATGGCAAACGACAACACTGAACCTAATATGAAGAGAGCAAGGGAGAGCGATACGGATTATGATTGTGATTATGATGATGATTATGATGATGATGATGATAGTGATATTGACATGGAAGGCCTAGAAGATAG
Source organism: Stylosanthes scabra (assembly GCA_036250425.1). Lineage (NCBI taxonomy): Eukaryota > Viridiplantae > Streptophyta > Magnoliopsida > Fabales > Fabaceae > Stylosanthes > Stylosanthes scabra. The sequence goes on along the minus strand of JASCZI010211803.1, from coordinate 33,826 downwards.
GCTAAGTGATTTGCCAGATTGCATTCTCATTCACATTATGTCATTCCTCACAACCAAAGATGTGGTTTGTACTTCAATCTTGTCTAGAAGATGGAAGGATTTGTGGAAGCATGTTCCTTCTCTTGTATTACGTATCACGGACTTAAAATTTCTACAAATGACACGATTCAATGATGCTGTTTCCAAGTTTCCACTCCTTCGTGATGGCTCCGTTCCGCTCCTAAATGTTGATCTCCATTATTTAAGTAGTATGCGTCCCGATATTCAGAAAAGCATTTCAGAATATGCTGTGATGCATAATGTTGAGCGGTTGAAACTTCATGCTGATCGTTTTCTCCATTTGTCACCTTCTGTGTTTTCCTCTCAGACATTGACATCACTTCATCTTTCATCTAGATGTAGGGGCTTTGATCTGCTTCCAAAAACTCTAAACATGGGAGCTTTAACTAGTTTGCATCTTAAGAACTTTGTATTTTGTGCACCTGACAATGAATCCCTGGATCCCTTTTCATGTTGTGTCAAGTTGAAGACTTTGGTCCTTGACAATTGTAGCATAACAAATTCAAAAATTTTGTTCATTTCAAATGCTAAGCTTGTCAATTTGACCATACATTCCCGTAAACATACATTTGGTAAAGAAATAGTGCTATCTACTCCTGGTCTTCGTTCTCTTTCTTTTTCGGGTGTTACTGCTTGGCAGCTCTCTGCAAGGAACAATCTTTCTTTTCTTAAAGAAGTAACTATTGATTTTGGTAGATATGTTAATTTTCTTGACTCAGCTAGACATGAGGCGGCAATGACAGTGTGCTTGCAGTCAGCTTCCATCCTAATTAACTGGCTGCAAGTGTTTGCTAACATAACATCGCTGACAATCTGTTCAGGTACTCTTAAGGTATGTTCATTTGCCTTTGACTGCATCATTTTTAGTTATTCTCTCTAGATGCACTTTTGAACCACAAGTTTCTTGGCACATCTATACTCTGGATATTTCAAAGTTTACCTCATTTTGTAGGTTCTTTCTTTAACCCCTGAATTATTGAATACTGGAAGTCCGGGCTTGGATAATTTACAGTTGTTGATAGTGAAGTTGAAAGACCGTTCAGCTTTATCACGCAAGCGACACCGAGCAACAGATTTCAAAACAACTTTGGTACATACTGCAGTGGTGGATTACTTAATTCGAAACTCTCCTTTTGCAGAGGTTAAATAGTAAAAAGGTGATACTGATATGAACCATATGCCTTTTACTAGATATTCATATTATTCAGTTTGCATTCTCCTGCTCCTTCCCTGTCATAGTATCATGTTATTTGAGACTAATAGAACTCCATTTGTTTGCTGTGTCACTCTTTGAATATATCACTGCGTGAAACATACTGATAGTTTATATATTAAAGATATTTTTCTTTCGTTGTTTGTATCTAATTTAAAACAAATACTAGGTTTTGATAGATCGAATATTTAGGTTAATTTGTGAGTGCCTATTGCTGTTTGGTGATAGTTATTTAAGACCTAAGGTCAATTTGGTATGTGAGATCTTTTAGCTTTTAATCCTGTAATCACATCTGATTTTCAAGCTTTCAGTTAAGCATGTAATTATGCTACTTTCTATGGGCTATGAAAGATCGATAATTTTTAAAGAAACATAGAACCTTGAAATCTTATGCGAACAGTGCAACTGAGTTAGGTATCTAACTCCATTAAAAAGTGAAACCCGAAAGTTTCATTTGAATTATATCAAAGATTCTGTGGCAGTGTATATTTGCATGACATTTTGATATGATTAAATGCAAAACTGATACTAGTGGGAAATTATATCTGATTGGCATCTTGCTTGATAATCATGCACCATTATTAAACATGATTGCAATGAGTTTTGTGTTTTATTAGAAATTAAATGCAACATGACTTTGGTTATTGGTTAAGGAGTTGTCATCGAGACTAGGAAGGTGTTTACTTGACAGTCAAATATGGAGTTTTAAATGTTGTATGTTGAAGTAAGTATTTTCCTTGTTTCGATGATTGTTTGGTTTCTATTAAAATCTGTTGTACATCAAATGATTGTTTGTAATTACCTACTTTTAACTAGTCTCCTTTCTTGGATTGATATGAGCAGTGCATTTTAATGGAACTATGTTTTTTTTGGGATGATGGATCTTAGTTTAGTGTGTCTTCATTTAAGTAGTAAATAGCAATGACATTTCTTTTTGTTCTCTCAGATTTCTTCAATTAATGTAGATATTCAAACCAAACTTATCGAAATGGTTAAAATAGATTCAAATAGTCATTTTGTTTTAAAGTGGAACCAAACCAACTCTATTATTATTGGTGTAGTTATGCATTTACTTCTACTCGATCAATCAACCAATTACAGGGTTTTGTACTTTTCTTTTTCTTTGTTTGTTTATATGTAAAATTGTGAGTGATGCTATATGTACAAGTTTTTTATTTTATTAACTAAGTTCAATAAAGTTGACATAATTTCAATAGAAATAATTCTAAGTATTAAAGATTTGTAATATATTATGTAACCTGGTTAAACTTGGTCGAATAAAATGTTTGGTTATTTAGCATTTTTTTAAAATTTTAGTAATAAAATAATCTTTTATTTTTATCCATTTTTATCTCTAAAAATAATTTATTTTTAGATGTATTGAAGAATTATTCTAGTCTAATAGCATCTCTAAAGGACAGAGAAAAGAAAAGAAGATAATCTCTCTATTGTTATGAAGGAGGATGCAGTTCTCTTAGAGCGATAATTTTGTTAATTTTACTTACTTATAATAAATTTTTTAGCGACTTATTTAATTAACACATTAAAATTTTATTGAAAACAATTAAGGGACTAATATGTTCGACGATAGTAATATTTGAGGACTTTCTTGAATATAAAAATTTGTTGACAACTAAAGTTTTTCGCATAAAATTCTTTGGAGATAAATTTTGTTGTTCACTCTTTATTTTATATTTGAAAAAAATATAATTCACTTTACTATTTAATGGTAACTCGATCAACATAGTTCAATTTTTTTTAACAGGAAGTTACTAAGGTTAAAACCCAAATTAAACTATCCAACAACGAGATTATCTTATATAAGAGAAAATCTTAGGAGCCAATATTAATTTTTCCTTTTTTTTCTTTCCATTTTTACCATCTATTATTTTTCTAGTTATACTCATGGGCTCCATATGGGCTCCCTAACGTTGGCTCACTAGCATTACTCATATAAATATAAAAACAACAATTCTATTTGCACACCAAAATCAGTCACTAAAATCAGCCACCATGTATAATACGCATTGAAATACAAAATACGCATTGAAAATAAGTTAAACTACACATGTATTTTGTATTTCAACATGTATTATACATTGGTGGCTGATTTTGGTATACACCTACCAAAACCCATGTAAAAAATACAGTCCCGCTATTTCCACACTTTTTTACTAAACACCAAATTGACACTCATATGAAAATACGGTAACCACTAATTAGTTAACTACATTGCATTTTTTTGGCAATTAAAATATTTAATTAATTATTAATAACTTTATTTTTATATAAATGTAAATGTGATATTTAATAAAATGATGTGTGAATAACATTATTTTAAAAAATATTATATATACACTTAAAATAAATCACTTAAACCTTTTTAATTATTTGTATATATTTACACATTAAATAAAATAATAATTTGGATTTATAATTCATTATTCTAATACTAGTAAAAATTAAAATATGAAATTAATTATTTATTATGATTATTATTAGAGTAATGTTAGGAAATCAATGTCAGTGAGTCTATAAGGAGTCCATGAATGTAATTAGGAAAATAGTGGGTAGTAAAAAAGGAAAAAGAAAAGAAAGAAAAAGCCTATTGACCACTTATTTGCTAACAAATCATGGGTTTTTTGAATTTTTTCTTATTATTATTAGTACTAGTGTATTGATATTTTTTTGTTGACTTACTAGTGTATTAATATGCATTAACGTGCGTATTAACTACACTTTTATAAATTAAATAATAATAATAATATATTTGAGATTAGGTTAAATAAGAAATATTTGCACTTAAATCAAAAGGTTATATAAGTTCGATTCTTGATTTTAACCTAAGTAATTTTTATGAATTAAAGTTTAGAATTTAGAATATAATATATAATAATAAATAGGGCAATTTTCTATAATAAACTAAACAAACTTTAATATTATCAGATTATTCCAAACCAGAAAAAATATCAAATTGCTCCGTTTATATAATTCTATAGAATCCGTGGCACCCTATTATGTTTTTATGGATTCGTGGCATGGTGTCACAGATTCTGCATTTTTTTTTATGTCATTTGGTCTGAATCCACGACACCCTGCCACGGATTCAGCCTTTTTTTTAACTAATAGGTACATGACAAAAATTATGTAAATTTTTATTTAACTAATAGGTATATTGCAATGATCCATAACATGAAAAATAATTTTTTTTGCTATATCTATTATGAATATTCTTATATCATATATGTATCAACTAAAAAATACATTACATAATATATTTATTTTATGAGATTAATAAATTATTTACCATGTCATAGAACATTATTTACAGTAAAAATAATTTATTTTTACTGTACCTATTACTAATTTTATCCTTATATGATACATGTATCAACCATCCAATAAATACACGGATACTTTTTGTTTTGGATATGACAAGGTATTTTTTTAAATATTTGTTAATTATTTAACTAGTATATATATAATGATCCATGACATGACAAATCATATTTTTTGTATTATTTTTATCCTTATATCATACATGAGTCAACTACCTAATAAATACAATATATATTATTGTTCATGTAATACTTACATCTAACAGTCACAAAAAAATATTTTTAAGTCTCAAGTTTGCATATAAAATATTGGTGAGTTCTATACAAACTCTTTAAATTAAATGAGAGGATAAATTACCTATATGACATGCCAATTCCTAACTGATTTAAGTCTCAAGTTTGATTTACCCCTCTTATCTATAGAATATTGGTATAAGTTATATAAAATATCACACGATTATAACAAGAAAAGGTCTTAAGAGTCAATATTAAATAATATTATATAATGGTTCCATAGCACTATTGTTATAACAATTTATTAATCTCATAAAATTATATTATGTAGTGTATGTTTTAGTTGATACAAATATGATACAAGGATAAAATTCATAATAGATATAGCAAAAAAAAATATTTTTCATGTCATGGATCATTGCAATATACCTATTAGTTAAATAAAAATTTACATAATTTTTGTCATGTACCTATTAGTTAAAAAAGGCTGAATCCGTGGCAGGGTGCCAGGGATTCAAAGCAAGTGACATTAAAAAAAAGCAGAATCTGTGCACCCTGCCATGGATCCATGAAAACATAATAGGATGTAATTTGATCATTTTTTTTTTCTGATTTAGAGTAATATGGTAATATTGGTTTCATGTTGGTTTATTCCGATAACTTGCCCTAATAAATATTTGGAGGGCCAAATTGAAAAACTTAAAAATTTAGGGGCTTGAAGCGCAAATCATGTTTTCGGGAACAATTGAGATATTTGGACATCAAGGTATAAAGATTATTATTGGGTAAAATATGATTTATGTTCTTGTTCGTACCTGACTCCTAGGCCCAAAGAAGAGGTCCACATTTGGCCCATTTCTGGAGGTCCACCTTGCCAAGCGTCTCAGAAACGCAGAATTGACCCACTCGGCCCATACGCCGACAGAGCGTCCGACCTGTGTGGACAGGTCGGGTATCGCCGACTTGTAATATGGATGAGCCCATAATGTGCAGTACATTGGGCTCAACACTTCGGCAGGCCGAGGGGCATCCTGGCCCGCCCACTGGGAGGGACTGATCCGACCCGGTAGGAAGGAACCGACCCGACGTGCTCTCCACGAAAGAGATATGACACGATCCCTCCTTCACAACGGAATTGGGACGTGCTCCCATGCACTACTCCGAAACTTCAGGACGTGCACTTCTCCACAATCGCCACTACAGGTACACTCGTGCCTATAAATGCCCCATGTTCACACAGGTTTGGGATCACTGAACACGTTACTTCTACTATACTTGAACTCTGCTTATACCCTGTCTGACTTGAGCGTCGGAGTGTTTTGCAGGTTCTCCCCCTGCATGTTTCATTGGAGATTCATCGATTGGACTCATTGCAGCAGCCTAAGCTTGGAGCGGACTGGGCTTGTCTGGTTCTGCATTTACCCCGGAACAGTTCTAATGTTTGCAAAAAAATTTAAAAATATCCATAACATTATTTGATTCAATTTTACCCTTAATGTTTTTTATTGATTTCAATTCTATCCCTAGTTGTCAAGATAGAATTGAAACGAATTAAAAATGCTAGCAATAAAATTGAATCAAATTAATCGTGAAAGTATTTTTAAAATTTTTCCGAACGGCACCCATTATTATTTTATTCGCGTTTCGGTTCTTGGTTCTTCTCCCCGCCAAAATCAGAATTCAGAACTTGGAGTAGTTTTCATTTCTCTGTCATAAGAAAAGTTTAGCTTTGGAAGTTTGAGGGTCTTCACTCTCACTGCTTTTGAATCCTTCACAAAGGTAACCTAATCAGTAATCACCTTTCTCTATCAATCTCAATCTACACGCACTTTCATTCTTTTTTCTTTTCATAGCTCTGTATCTCTTCCGATAAAAGTTTTCAAATTTCAAACCCTAGTTCTTTTACTTGCTTTGTACAATCCGCAATCTTTGGTTTGTATATGTTATTGCAATTTGGAAGTGAGTAATTTGTTTCAAGTGAACATTTTTATTTTGAATTAGGGCAGATATTTCACTTATGGCGAACGACAATACTGAACCTAATATGAAGAGAGCAAGCGAGAGCGATACGGATTATGATTGTGATTATCATGATGATGATGATGATGATAATGATGCTGATAGTGATATTGACATGGAAGGCGTAGAAGATAGGCTAAGTGATTTGCCAGATTGTATTCTGATTCACATTATGACATTCCTCACAACCAAAGATGTGGTTTGTACTTCAATCTTGTCTAGAAGATGGAAGGATTTGTGGAAGCATGTTCCTTCTCTTGTATTATGTACTAAGGACTTCAAATTTCGACAAATGACACGATTCAATGATGGTGTTTCTAAGTTTCTGCTCCTTCGTGATGGCTCCGTTCCGCTACTAAGTGTTGTTCTCCATCAGTTTAGTAGTATGCGTCCTGATATTCAGACAAGCATTTCGGAATATGCTGTGATGCATAACGTTGAGCGATTGAAACTTCATGCTGAACGTTTTAAGCATTTGTCACCTTCTGTGTTTTCCTCCCAGACTTTGACATCACTTCATCTTTCAGCTCGTAGAAGTGGTCTGATTCCAAAATCTCTAAGCATGGGAGCTTTAACTAGTTTGCATCTTAAGAACTTTCACTTTTGTGCAGCTGACAATGAATCCTTGGATCCCTTTTCATCATGTGTCAAGTTGAAGACTTTAGTCCTTGACAATTGTGACATAAGAAATTCACGCATTTTGTGCATTTCAAATCGTACTCTTGTTAGTTTGACCATACATTCACGTAGACATGCATTTGGTGAAGAATTAGTGCTATCAACACCAAGTCTTTGTTCTTTTGCTTTTTCGGGCATTATTGCTTGGCAGCTCTCTGCAAGGATAAATCTCTCTTTTCTTAAAGAAGTAACTATTGATTTTGATCCAATTGTTGAACTTGCTGACACGATTAAGGATGAGTCGGTAGTAACAGCATGCTTGCAGCAAGCTTCCATCCTAATTGACTGGCTGCAAGTGTTTGCTAACACAAGATCACTGACAGTCTGTTCAGGTACTCTTAAGGTATGTCCATTTAGCTTTAAGCCTTTAAATGCACCATTTCTTGTTATTCTCTTTAGATGCTCTTTTGAACCACAGGTTTCTTTGGCAGCTACACTCTGGATATTTCAAAGTTTACCTCATTTTGTAGGGTCTTTCTTTAATCCCTGAATTGTTGAATACTGGAAGCCCAGGCTTGGATAACTTACAGTTGTTGATAGTGAAGTTGAAAGACCGTTCAGCTTTATTACACAAGCGACACCGAGCAACCTATTTTAAGAATGTAGAATGGAAAACAACTTTGGTACATGCCGGAGTAGTGGATTACTTAGTTCGAAACTCTCCCTTAGCAGAGGTTAATGCATTTAAAAGGTGATACTGATATGAACCATATGCCTTTCACTAGATATTAATATTATTCGATTGCATTTTCCTTTGATATGTTGTTATGTTCTCCTGCTCCAACCCTATCATAGTATCATGTTATTTGAGACAATTAACACTCCATTTGTGTGCTATGTTTCTCTTTGAATGAATCACTGCCCGTAACATATATACTCATAGTTTATAACTTTATATCGAAGATATTAATATTATTCTTTT
>JASCZI010211802.1:39282-50858 GCA_036250425.1 Stylosanthes scabra | reverse complement strand
AAAAAAAAAAAAAAAAAAAACGAAAACGAAAACGAAAATTACCTGCAATTGCTTTGACCAAATCATCCTCGGCTTCCCTGAGTTTACCTTTAGCCTCTTCCAAATGTCCTACAAAAAAGAAACAGAGAGTAAAGTACAAACATAAAACCCTAAGAACAGTATCATTTGCGATTTGTAGCAGAGAGTAAAGCATGAAGTAGAAACCCTAAGACCTTGAAGTTGAGCTGTTTGATGAGCGGTGGAGTGGATGGATTGGAGGGATTTGGAGAATGAAGCGGCGAATTCATCGATTCTGCGCTGTTGAAGAGGGATCTCTGTGTCACATATTGAGCTCAGCGACGATTCCATTTTTCTGTTTCTTCTCTTTGCTCTTTCCCGCGAATGCTTTTCAATTTTCCTTGGAATCACTTCTTCCACACCTTTGCCAACACAATACTGCCATTATTAGACACAGACAAAGCAAACTCATTAACACTAACACACACAGCATACATTCCACTCCAATCGGACTCATAAACTAGAAAAAATACAAACCCTAACCCGAAATCCGAACTGAATCGAAGAGCATAAGATACCTTCTGTGCCTTTTATCTTCGTCGGAGTTTGGGTTTCCCTGTGTTCTGTTCGCCGTTCGTCGCTGCTGAAGAAGAGTAGGAGATGGTGATGTGATGTTCGAAGAACTGAAGCGAGGGAAGAGACTACATCAAGGGCATTTTGGTGATTTCACCAATCAAGTGAGCCACACCAGATACTCATTTCGTTTGGCGGCTGAATTTTTTAAATTTTGGGGCTTCATGCCTCCATTTGTGTTTTATAATAACACCAGGGTTAAATGTGAAATTTTAAAAATCAATAAAATTACGTATACAAAATTAGAAAAAAAAAAAATTATTATTTGAAATTTAAAAAAATTATCGTGTAAACTAAATAAAAGTAATCACCCACAAAATATAAAAAATATCACCCGAAATTAAATTACTTGCTTTTATTTTGTGAGTGTGTGTCACAGTCAGTGATGGACGGTGGTGATTTCGTGATCGCATCGTAGAGCCGATGAATGTAGTATCAGAGCCATCTATTTTCTCTCTTTTTTAGTAGATATATTGTTTGTGATTTCATTTTTCTTTAGACAAGGCTCCGTTGTAGAGAAGCGTTGGCGAGCTGCTTAGAGCGATTAACTATTCACCCCAATATCCAACTACTCCAAATTCACCAATACTTTTGTCGACAGAAAGTAAAAGGAAAGGATCAGTTCATGGATTCACTGTAAGAAAGGAGAAGAGAAGGAGGAGGCAGCAGCAGCAAAGAGGCGGGTGGTGGCATAATGAAAGGAGAAAGGATTAGGATTAGAATTTTGATGGCGACTTTCATTAGCTCCCAAATATGTAAGCTTTCAAGACTTTTTTAATTTTATATTATCCAAACTCATTCAAGCTCAATTATCTTCATTTGTTTTTTTCTCCTTCTCATTTGTCTTTTCATAAATTTCTCCACATTATTTGACTACATTTATATGTAATTAATATTTAGTTATTTACTATATTTTGTTCAAAAAATTTTATATTATTATCTCTTAAATCAAAATTTTTTAATATATTTTGCTTAACTTAATATTTTAGTGGAGTTTAATTTTTTATTATATAAGAATATAATTCTGATTGGTAAAAAATTTAGATTAAAACTTTCTATATCAAAAAATTTACAGAATTAAAGTTAGGTCTACCTAATCTCAATTTTAACATGGTATTAGAGTTTATCTGATTCAATGATGTTGGGTCACTCCCTAGTTTATGTTCACCTATTAAACGATCATTTCTAGGCGTGACGGTATATATTACAAGTTTCACATGAATCAAAGATATGATCTCTTGAAATGATATAAGTGTGAGACATTCTTCATTCCATGAACTAATTTTTATAGGTGAGTTAAACCTACTTAATCTCAATTCTAATATGATGTCAAATAAGAAAAAATATACACTTACCATGACAATATAAGTCTTGCATCTATTTAAGTGTTAAGCATATATGTATATATCCGCTTCCTCAAACAATGGAGCTTTCTGCTATTGCTGAAACATAGAAAACGTTTTCCTCTTTTCCCTCTTCTTTTTTTTTTTTTTTTGGTCTGGCCTCTTTTCCCTCTTCAAACCTAGTAAGTCATACCTGCAACAACCTAAAACTGCAAACCAATATATGAAACTATGAAGCTTCTTTTTTTTTTTTTTGCATCTACTAACAATAGAATCCCAACAAATGTGATAATTAAGCATAATGAAATTTTATAGCTTAATCAGTCAAGTCAAAACTATTAGTTTTACTTTTATGACCCTTGCAATAGATCAGATGAAGAAAAGCAATAACTAGAAGAAAAATAGACATAAAGGTATTGTAGCTTAACAGCAATATTCATCATGGTGTCTAGCTAGTTTTAAATTTCAAGATCCAATAAATTACTATAGTCTATATATGTATATTTATCTTAATATTCTGCCCTTTTTCCCTTTTGAAAAATAATCAATACTCTAAGTTGATAATAAATCTGCATTCTTACATATGTTACTACTTATTTGAATGGTTTAAATTCTGATGAATTAAATACTACATGCATATTCTGATATCTGAATTTGGATCATTCACCAATCAGCAATTACCAAGTACCAACAAACAGAGAGAAGGAGCACATGTGGAACGGAAGGTGCTGCATGGCTTAAAGTATAAACCAAGAAATCCCAAGATTAATTATTATATTACACATACTACTATACTAACATCATCTCCTTCATTAAAAAATAAAAATAATATGTAAAAGGAAAGCAAGACCTTAAAACAATCAATGAAAGAATAATTCAAAACTAAATCATGCATGTTCTTAGAATCAATCATTTGTATCTGCATGCTTCCTGCTAATAACTCATGAATCCTGGTACGGTCAACATAATAATTTGGAACCTGATGAAGCTCGTTTTTTATTTGATGATTGACCTTACTATATATATGCATGTGGAATATTGGTGATTCAAATATTCAATTTCAACAAAGTAGCTAGCTAGCATATGCCACATGAGTATTCCTCTTCTTGGTCCGTTGCTTATGCAATACTCTTCTCAACAATCTACTTAATTTCTTTTTCTATCCGACACTAAATTCGTTTCATCGTAATAATAACTACCACGCACTAATCATATCATACCATATACATATATACCAAAGAAACTATGTATAGTAAAAAAAATATCAAAATTATTCATTAAAAATTCAGACACCTATAAAACTACACATGAATGAAAGAAACTAATTAACTTAAAACTAGAAGACCTTCTATAATTTAATTTTTGGGAGTAACATGAAATAATCTTACATATTTAATAAAAGTTAGCCTAAAATATGTTTAATCTTACATATTCAAAATATCTTATATAAATATCTATCTAGTCATAATTAGTTGATATATATATATGATGCAAACTCTGGTAGCACAAGCTTTCAATGTTTAAGGTGGCCAAATATATCATTGAATGTTCAATTCTTATGAACATTTTTCAAAACGCGTCCCTATGTCATTATATCAATGGTTCTTGATATCTTAATCAACTTTAGCTTTTTAAATCTAAGTCATCAGAGACTTTTTCTATATATATATAGTCATGTATATTTGTAATAAAAATGAGTTTGATATTTAATAAGGATAAACCATTTCTATACAAATAAATTAGAATATAATTTTCATACATTATAATTAATTTTATATCATTACATTAGCAAAAATAATTAACTTTTAAATCATTTACTTTTAAAATCATATAAATAACAAACGTATAAATTTAATTTAATAGTTATGTAAAATTCTTTATACTCTAGATATATTAAAATTAAACTCAATAAATAAGTCTTCATTATATTATATCTATCTATCGCATATAAATATGAAATCTCTCTTGCTGTTATCAAAATAAGATTCAAGCTTCAAATGCGCTGGTCTGATATTCTAAAAGAGAGCAGGTCATGCTAATCATAATTATATATTAATTTGACTAGCTAGCTGATGATGATTTGTTAATTGATTACTGCCACACTTAATTAGCTTCCATAGTTCCACCTCATCTTGTCTATCTCATTCAGCCTTACAATAACTTAGGCATGGATATCACAATAATTAATATCTTACATCTATATAAACCCTAGCTTAATAACAAATAATGCCAATTAAGTAAAGGATCCGAAGCTTCGAGTCCTCATGCCGAAGTAAGAATCAACCTTTGAAATAAAAAGAAAGCCAAGCCATGCATTAACAATTAATTTATCATATGATAACCATAGAGGAAAAAATGCTAGGAGTTTTGTCTCATCCCCCTAATAATTACCTAACTTTCTAATTTCTAAATTTTAAATCTTTTTAATTTCTTAATATTTTTTTAATATATATATATATAAATTACTATTTAAAATTATGAATTAGGACTTTTAATATACAAAAAAAGTTAAGTGTACACATAAAACACACAAACACATCCTAATTAATCACTCCCTCAAGTAGAAAAGATTTATGTGTTTCAATGTGTTTATGTGTACACCTAGCAAAACCGTTTAATATATCATTATGCAATCATATAATCATTAATGTTATGAGAATTGGACCGAATGGGCTAGTCCAACAGAAAAAATCGAAAAACAATCCTGTGTTCGCATCAATATAAGTAAAAAATCGATTGACAGAAAATCGATCAAACCGACAATAAACCAGTTACATTACATATTTTATGTGAAAAAGTATTTTTAAAAAATAATAATATTATATTTAAATAATTTTACATTATATTTAAATTATTTTGTTATATATATTAAAGTAAATCGATTTGGTTATAATTAAATACCAATCAAATTTTCTTAAACATTAAATATATTATTCTATCAGTTTAATGACCAATCCCTTCTCTCGGCCTTGATAATCATGCGCCAATCTTGTTGTCTAGCAGTGAATTTATCAATTAATTAACAATCCACTTTAAATTTTACAACCGAAAGAAGGAAATAATTAACAGTATAATAATAGTACTAAATTAACGTGTAGCCGTAGCCCCTAGGTCATTAATCTTGGAACAAGCGAAGAACATTCCAAATAACGAAGCCAATAATTGAAAGCAACAAAGTTAGGCAAAAAAGAAAAAAATGTAACCATTTATTTAACTTCACAAAAGATAATGAAAAACCAACCATTGAGGAGTTAATGGTTTTCATAAAAATAAGTGCAAACTTTTGGGTGTATATATTGGCATAAAAATTGTTCATATATAGAATATATTAAAAACAAATAAATAAACACCTGTTTTGGTCCAATATTAGCCTCCACTTTATTATTCCACTAGCTGCTTGATTTGGGATAACCTTCATTCCTTGAATTCGTTTTCTCTGTCTCTACTAAATTAAAATATTATTAAAACTCAATTATTGTTGAAAAGCATCTTGAATTCTTGATTCTATCAGAGTATTAGCTACGGTGTGACTTATGCTACCTTGCTTTAATTTGTCCTTTTAAGTAAAAGGTTGCAGCAAAAATTGGGCGTGCATATATAAGCAAATATGGATGAGATAAGAACTATATATAAAGTTATAATAAAATTATGTTAAAATATATGACATAAATTAATTAAAATTTAAAAATAATAAATTATTTCTATTTACTGTAAAAGCACTTAATAATAATTCTGGTCCACAATAAAGACTAGAAAAAACCTTAATCGATACAATTATGCTATACATATTAAAAATAGCTATTAAATTAAATATTAATATAAAATATGTATTAATAAATAAATAAGTGTTAATTGATTGAAAAGTTTTTAGGTTTATCGATTTATCGATATACCTATAATCCGTAACCATTGATTTTGATTAAAAATTTTAAATATAAATATAAATCAAAATTAACGGTTACAGACTACAGATATATCAATAAATTAATATACCTAAAACTCTCCCTGATTGATTTGTGGTTAAATTTAGATAAATCAGTAACATTTTTGTAACCATGAGACACAAACCGTTACATTGAGTGATGTGACGGAACCATATTTGGGTGGGGTCAGTGTGGTGTGTCCTCTGCAATTTAGGCTCCAACAAACCGAAAGAGGAGTACAGTTGAGAAAGGTCCCTTCCGTGGGGCGACAACAGTCAACACAAAACCAAACACTCTAATCTTAGCTGCAATTAATGGAACCCAATTTCCTACTTCACTCCCTTTTGGTTTGCACCAAAATTCAGAGACAAAGTGGACGACCCTCTGAAGCAAATTCTCTCCATTCTCATCTGTTCGGGAGAACTGAACTCGGAAAAAAACATTGTTCATATAATTTTTTTTAGAGTCTAAGAAGAGACTCGAACCCTAAACCTCTTACAACGCGGAGGAGGTAATGTCATATGAGCTACAGCTCATCGAATCTACTTCACTCCCTTTAGTTATCACTATTTGGGCATGACAATATAATAGGGTTATTTGAGGAAGGTGTGTCTCCTCTTTCTTTCACTTTTGTTATGGAAAATGCTTTTTATTCTTTTCTCATTTTTGTTATGTGAGTCTATCTTTTATTTTTATATATGAGTACTGTTAAATTTGAAACCAGCCAATAAAAATTTTAATATTTTATATGTAATAATTTTGGATGTGCATTTAATTTAGTTTAATGTTCAATATGTAATGATTTTGGATGTGTATTTTTTATAAGTTTTTTATGTTTTATATGTAATAATTTCTTATATAATATTTTTTGGTAATGACTTTAATCTCATAAAATATTTATGGAGTTATATTTATATTTTTCTAACCAACAAATCAACCAATAAAAAATAGAATATCTATAACTATTATTTATAGAACGTCCACAATAAAATAAATTGAACATCTGAAACCTAAAAACAAAATATTCAAAATTTAAAAAAATAAAATATTTAATATAAATTATTAGCTATTATTAACTAAATTTTTATTAATTACCTAATATTGTTGATTTAATTAATAGTGAAATAATGCGTGTTATCACAATGCACAGACAAAAATAACTATGAGAAACATGCATATATTTCGTATAATATAATGAGTACAATAATGTTTTCGTAAAACGAAAAAACCAAAATTGAGTGGTTGGCTTTTGAAGCAAGTGTCACAAGAATTAGGTATATAGTGAGGAGTAACCTAGGCTACTTAGGGAGGGGGGTAATGATACAAGAAACGAAAATGAAAGTTTTGAGAGATGTATGTGGGCTATTCTTGTTGGGTGTTTGACATCCACAACTTATTGAAGGGAGTGGATTTGGCTTCTCATCATGATAATATTATACACACACAATAATAACATTAATGCAGGTATAACCATATCCGTAGGTTAAATTGTTTAAGTATTTAGCCTTGGAATTGAATATTTGAGATGACATGTATGCAGAAGAGAATATGATTATATTAAACTTTTAAAAAAAGTTTTTAAAAAAAACACTCAATAAAGCATAAGAGATTAATCGGACATGTCGTGCCTATGATACTTTTAAAAAGAACATTAATACAGGTATAAAGTCACATTATTATTGATGTAATTTAATTTTCTTTTTTTATGTATAAAATATATGTTTAATTATAGACTAATTGCTAAAAATGAATCCATTTAACCGATTTATCAGTTTTTGGCCCCTTTATTGTTTTCCTAAACTTGAACTTATCGATTTAGTGATTAATTCTGGATTAATCGAATTAAACATGATAATTCTCAAAAGCATGGTAATTTCTTCTATGGCTAACTTGGCCTTCTTCTAACTACTTATTATTAGAATTATAATTAATAATTTTGAGTAACATGTGAACCCATCTTAACAGCTAGCTCGTGCCTAGATTCTCAATGGATGATGATGCACCATATCAAATAATTAATAATTTAGAGTATAATTATAATATTATTCTACAAACCCAGCATGATCACGAGGGTAGTGTAGTATATCTCCATGACCAAAATCGCCATCTGTCCACCAAAAACCAAAAACCAAAACCCAAATGATTCATATTCTCTTAACTCCCTTCATGTCACGCGACATCACGTGCTGCCTTACATTTTTTTCTTTCCCCTTTATTTCTTAATATTTAAATTAAAGGGAAGAATTCAGAATCTTCAACAAATGGGACTTAATTAAAGTACTAATTTATTTTTCTAAAAATTTTGTGGACTAGAAAGACTCTAAGAGTATTTCATGATTCTTGCACATTTGGGATGTGATTAATTTGAGTGATGCTACTTACTAATTTTTATATTCGATGGCTTTACTTTGATTTTAATAATACAGGAGATTCGAAGGACAAATACTAAATGGTGAGTGTCTTAGATCGGATCATGTATGAACAAATATTATTACAAAAATATATAATAATGGAGCAGATTTTTGTACACAGGAAAATTAAAAATCCCATTATTTTTATTAATGGTCTAAATTTTCAAAGTGCACTACTGCTATGGTTCAGATCCAAAGTTAAATCATTGACGGATTAAATGGGAGCAACATCTCTGAATCTCACATGAGTGCCTGAAAGTCTGAAAGGTGAGACCCCAAATCCACCCAAAAACATTTAAATTATAAAGCTGATATAATATATATATATATTAGATCATATAGCAGACCCTCTTTATTCCAATAAAGTCATACATTTTCCTTTTAATGTTAATCATGCTGTATATGTACATATATATTCACATTTTTTAATTTATTGGACATGTGAAAGTGAAAGTGGTAAATTATTCGGCCATAAAAGAAGGCAAGGCTTTATTCTGATCAATGCACCGCTTTGGCTTTCATCAGGTATTCGTTAGCCGCAAACTCAAAATAGAATTGGAATTAAAAAAAAAACATTTAATTCATATATGGAGTAAATAGTGTGGGAATATTTAGTGGGTGAAGGGGAAATTTTGAAAATGACATAAAATCATGAAATATCAGGATGACGAGACATAATAGATAAAAACTATTTTAATTTAAGAATCACTGTTTAAGGAAAGAGAAGTATAGTTAAATAAATGTTTGATTTGATCTATTATGAGATGAAAACTGTAATTTTGGGCATGATGGAGGAGGTTAAGGTGATGCAACATCATCACCAACAGCCTAAGGCCAAAAATGGTTGGCGCTTTAAAATCTGATTAGCCTTTGGATTTTAAATCTACTTGCAATTCCATTTCAAAACAAAATGAGGAGTCATGTTCAAATGCCCCCTTCCCCCATTTTTTTAGGATACAATGTAATTGGTCTCATCCACTTCAACCAAAAAAATGTCATTGGTAGAGGTATAATTAGTTATTATATATTTGTGTATAAATAATAAAATATGTGTAATTTAATTTATTTTAAATATTATTTTAAATTTTAATATAACTTTTATATTAGTGCTTTATTTTTGGATTTTATATATCATAATTATTTATACAATGAAAAAAATATTGGTAGATAATATTATTTTAATTAATAAACTAGCTAATAATTTTATTTATAATTATGTTACGGAGTTCACACTACACTACTTATAAGAAGTCAATAAATCTATAAAAAGTGAAGTCCAACCAAATAAAAGAAATTAGATATCAATGAGATGTAGTTCATATAATATTTATCCATTTTTTTTAATAGATGTATCAAATTTAAGTCTCTTTCCTAATATATTTTTGATAAAAAAAATAAATGATTTTTCTATTTACTAATTACCTCCTAATAATTTACTCTCAATAATTTTTCTTTTTCTTTAGATTCATCTGCTAGTTATATTTGTTGGCATCTTAAATTAAATCGGCTAGTCTCTTATAATTTCGCTATCTTAAACAATTAATCATCATTGTGATAATGCATTTTTCAGGTGGTATTTGTATTATTATGTTAGTATGAATTTCTTTTTAAGTGTATTAATCCAAAAGTATTCTATGGATCGGAGATCATACCGCATCTAAGGATAAGCATTTCTCTGTTTTACTATAAAACAAGGGCACATCAAAAGATAAAGAGTTAATATTAAAAACAAAATTCAGAAAGAAAGACACTCACCCACCCATCCATCCATCCATCACTATTCCTCACTCTCAAAATCATCTTTCTTCAAAATAATTAACTGTTATAATCCTTCTCCCCACCACTGCACTCCACTTCCACATAAACAAATAATACCTACAAAAACAACACCCCCTCTAAAAACTATTCCATTTTTTTTTTTTAATTTTTCCTCTCTACACTCACTGCAGAAACATCATGGCCTAGCTGTTTCTTGGATCCGGAGATTCTGGGAGCATTTTTTAATTTTAATTCTTATAATAATAGCCCACAAAACATGATTCGGTTCGTCCCCGTTGTTCCTCCCTAGGCTCCTCAAACCTTTCTCCCTTTGTTCCTTCATTGGACTTCGTAGCATTAGCTAGCAAGTAATGCCTGTAAATCCATGGACCCTCTTCTTCTTATCCATTTCCCTTCTCCTTATTCCATACCAATTCTCCTCCGCCGTCAACCAACAAGGGGAAGCTCTTCTTTCTTGGAAGAGAACCTTAAACGGCTCCTTGGAGGTTCTCAGCAATTGGGACCCAATTGAACTCACCCCATGCAACTGGTTCGGTGTAAGCTGCAACCACAACAACCAAGTAGTTCAATTGGATATCAGGTATGTGGATTTGTACGGAAAACTCCCTACAAATTTCACTGCATTGGTTTCATTGAACACCCTCATATTAACCGGAACCAACCTCACGGGTTCCATTCCCAACGATATTGCCAACCTTCTAGAACTTTCCTACTTGGACCTAAGTGATAATGCATTGAACAGTGAAATCCCAGCCCAACTCTGTTACTTGCCAAAACTCCAAGAGCTTCATCTCAATTCCAACGACCTTGTTGGCTCTATCCCGGTCGCGATCGGGAATCTCACTAATCTCAAGAAGCTTACTCTTTACGATAATCAACTCAGCGGCGAGATTCCGGCCACCATCGGGAACTTGAAGAGCTTGCAGGTTATCAGAGCCGGTGGAAACAAGAATCTGCAAGGTGCTTTACCGGAACAAATCGGAAACTGTTCCAACTTGGTGATGCTTGGTTTGGCTGAAACAAGCATCTCTGGCTCTCTTCCTAAATCATTGGGACTACTCAAGAGCCTTGACACCATTGCCATCTACACCACGCTTCTCTCCGGCGAAATTCCACAAGAACTCGGCGACTGTACTCTGCTAAAGAATGTGTATCTCTACGAGAACTCGCTCACCGGATCCATTCCTAAGGAGCTTGGAAAACTCAGCAGCCTTGAGAATCTTCTTCTATGGCAGAACAATCTGGTCGGCACCATTCCCCCGGAGATTGGTAACTGCCTCCAGTTAGCGGTGATCGACGTGTCGATGAACTCGATAACCGGAAGCATACCGGAGAGTTTCGGGAGGTTAACGGCGTTGGAGGAGCTTCAGCTGAGCGTAAACCAGATTTCAGGGGAGATTCCTGCAGAGCTTGGTAACTGCCAGCAACTAACTCACGTGGAGATGGATAACAACCTCTTAACGGGAACGATACCTTCAGAGTTTGGGAAC
>JASCZI010211802.1:25386-37666 GCA_036250425.1 Stylosanthes scabra | reverse complement strand
GAAGAAGATCATCCTTCTTTTTCCGTTAATCCACAGTTCGCTGGTTCTTACGGTTACATTGCTCCTGGTAAGTCAAATTTCTAATTAATGATTTAATTTTTCTTAACGATCAAATTAAAGTTATAATTATGTGTTCTTACTTGTTAATTATTAAGAATATCTAGTTAGAAAGAAAGGACCAAATTAGAATGATGTGTAAGTGGGGGTGGGTAAGGGTTCATTCATATAAATTGACGGAGCATGTGGGTTAGTGGATTGGGAATGGGGACCGTACTCTCCATCTTTATTGAAGCCTTTTATTTAAATTTTTCCGCCCATTATGGGTTGTTGCTTTTTGGAATTTGGATTCATTATGTGTACATCCCATGTACTTGAAAGACACAAATTACCTGCATGCATAGTAATAATTACACGTAATGTTGGATCTTTGGGACAACCAACCAAGCCAACCATCATGTGCCAATTGATCCTTGTGTTTAATAATTTTGGGGTTGCACTTGCAGAGTATGGATGCATGCTAAAAATAACAGAGAAGAGCGATGTTTACAGCTTTGGGGTGGTGTTGCTAGAGATACTAACAGGGAAAAGGCCAGTGGATCCATCATTCCCAGAAGGAGAACAACACGTAATCCAGTGGGTGAGGGAGCACCTTAAGAGTAAGAAGGACCCAATAGAGGTTCTAGATCCGAAGCTACAAGGACACCCAGACACACAGATTCAAGAAATGCTGCAGGCGCTTGGGATATCTCTATTGTGCACCAGCAACCGTGCGGAGGATCGGCCGACAATGAAGGATGTGGCTGCATTATTGAGAGAGATCAGACACGAGGAGGGCCCACCAGGTGAGGCCCACAAGCCCAAAAGAAACACGGAGGCGTCGTCGTATTCTTCGCCGTCCTTGTCCTCTGCGGCGGTGACCCCGGCTCAGTTATTGCTGCTTCAATCAGGCTCTCATTCCTCGTCCTCCCTTGCATATTCCTCTTCCTCCGTAGCCGCAGGGTACCACCACAACCCACCAAGGAATCATCAATCATGAATTTTGGACATTCACAAACCCTTCTGTCTCTTCATTATTGAGCAACCAATTCTCTCATATGTCTCTATTTCTGTTTCGTTTATGCTATTATTTGAGGACCATTTAGATAATATTTTTATTTCATTTATCATTAGTTTATTTATAGTGGTAGTAGTATCAGATATTAATTAACTGTAAAGGTACCAATTATTATGGGTACTCCCAATATGTCTGCTTGGTAGCATCATAAAGCTAAGCATAATTAGTGACATGAGTGTACAGCACCTTAATGAATTGACTTGATTCCATTTCTTTTCTCTTCTTCACAAATATTATATTATTTTAGCTCTTCCTAGATCATTCCAATTTCCATTATAAATATTTTAAAATATAATAACTAGTAAAAATTCAATTATAAAGTATATATAAACTGATCACTTGAACTTTAAAAACTTAAATGATAATTTGGAAAATGATAATACCACTCCCATATTTGTTTTATAAAGCCACTCTTCACATGAATTTTTTGCATTCTATGAATATTGATATTGATTAGGGACTTACTACTTGAACACAACACTAACACAAAAATTGAAAATCAACTGTATAGATCTATAAAAAATAATGGAACTGCCCTCTTTTGTACATCTGCATTAACTAAGCTTCCATTCCGATATAATAATATAGGAAAATTTACAAATACTCCAAAAATATATGTTATAGTATTTTTAATGGTTAATTTCAATTATTAAATATATATAATATTTAAAAATTAATATTAGCAATAATTCTGATTATTGGACGACAGCTATTCCCAAAATATTTAAGTGAGTAATACATTTGTTTTATATTTGAGTTAATATTAATTAATTTTTTACTTTTCCCCACTAGCTAATATTATTAGATTCTTAGCATTTCCCTATTTATAGTGCATAACTAAAGACTTAGATGTTTATTTAATTATTTTAGTTTCTATGCATTCTTATATGCTAGCTAGGTTGGTTGTTCAAATTTCAAATTCATAACTTTTTACTCCAAATGAGTTATGCCAATTCTTTAATCAATTTGTATTTGTGTATCATCCTGCTTTGGCTAATATAGTGTTATGTCATTTTAAGTAATATGCTAGTATATCCAATATCAACTCCAAAATAATATAAAAATAGTCTCAATGCAGCAATATTTTTTATTTTATTATTATTATCGTCACACTTATTCGTATCGCACGTTGTGTGACAAAATTTTGTTACTTTAGGAAATTAGAGACCAAGCAGAATCTTATAATGCAATTTCTTTTCATAATAAAAGAAATTTCGTTCATGATGCAACAAAAGCAAAAATAGAGTTAACGTATAATGTAAATCATGTTTTGCAATTTTAAGGATTAAAATTAAATAATGAAGTTATTTCCCAAAATAGGGAGCATATATATATCCCTTGATTCTTCAAAAGAAGGCAAAAAAAGAAAAGAAGAAAAAAAATGGCGTGCTAATGTTACTTGGAATGTGGAAGAGTAAAATTGGGAGATAGATGAGAATAAGTGAGGTGAGGTTTGTGATGAGACTAAATAAAGGTGAGAACAAGAATTTGAAGGAAGGTGGACAATCATTAGGTACTTTGTGAGAGCCCTTTATCTTTCATTTCAATTCCCTTCTTCCTTTTATGATTATTGATTGATTGTTGATTAGAAACTACTATACAAGTGAGTTGGGTTGTCTTCTTTCAACTAACTATATTGGCCCTCACCTCCATGTGATGAATATCATCATTAATATATATACCATGCATTCAACTCACCAACATGATCTTGTGCCCAACAAATCTACCACAATTCAACTTCTATATATGTCCCATACACTTCACCACCTTGCAATTCCCTTTCCCTTATTTACTTACCAAACTAGTTGAATTCAATCACCTCATTATATTATTACATACATACACCCAAGGTTTTCTTATGATTTTACTCCTACATTTAAAGGAGGTAGTGTTAGATTTTGCCGGATCTTGAAATGCCAAATAGAAGATAACTATATACATAGTTCATGGTTGATGTATAAGTAAATTAAGTGGTTGGAGGATAATATTGTGTAAAAATTTGGTATTCTGTAATACATATCCTATCTAAACTCTTCAAAGGTGGAATGTGATGAATCCGTTGGCCGTCAATAGAATTAAACAGAAGTGTGGATCTTTCTCTTGTAACATGTACATATACAATAATAAGGTCTTTAATCATAAAATATTTAAACCACGAGAAATCTTTTAACATCATTATCTTATTTTATCTTATTAGTACAAAAATCATTAGGTCATACGGCCCAATAATATATGATGTCCAAAATCCAAAGTGGACTGCTCAATTACTTGGTGTGCTTATAAAAGTATTATGTTTAAACGTTCAACTTAGAATTAAGACTTGGTCCAGTTGATAATGTTGTTGTTTTCAAAAGGAGTTGTATCGAGTTTTATTTTTTATGGAGGAATTTAGAATTCACAATAGTATGTCGGTGTATGCATTGTGATACTTAAAATTGGGAGTTGGGATATTCTAAAATATCCATTTTTCACTTAAAGCTATTCTCAACTGATGTAAAAATAATTTACACTTGAAACCCAAGGATAATTCGTCTTCTAAATAGAGTTTGTGATTTTTACTTGTAAAATGTAAAGTTTACTTTAGCACTATGCATTGTGCGTGGGTTTCATAAAGGTTCTTTTTCCCCCATAATGGCTGTCACGTGATGCACATGTGCAACAATATGAAGTACAGACCGTGGGGATCCTTGGCCCCCTCTTGCAAGATACGAGATCTAACATGTGTTGCTTTTTCAAATAGAAAAAAGAAGAAGACAACGTTATGTCTCCCTTGCTACAATGCAAATCAAAGAGAAGAAAAATGAAAGAGTACCAAAAACAACAACAATTTTTCATCTTATTACTATCATGAGTGAGAGAAATGTCAAATATATGTAATCATAAAAAGAAATCTAACTAGAAAAATAGAAGGGACCCTGTTGTGCCAGCAACCAAATTCATAAAATTGGTGCAACCATTTTTGTATTGAAGTTCATGGCCTTGGACTGGACTCAGATATAAGTGTAACGTATTCAATGCATGTATGAAAAGGAATAGCTGTTAGTGAAAATGAATCATGCACATGCATGTGTTTGGTTCTGAGAAGTTAAAAGTGCAATCAGGGTAGGGTCCTGAATCCTGATCGTCATGTATGTGTGTTAATTCGGGGTGATCACAGTTAGATGTTTTGTACTCTTCGGATTCATTTGGAAAAATCAAATTTAAAAAAAAATCTCAAAACGATCCTGACAATTACATACGGTTACATAAAAAATAAAAAGGTTCCTGAAAGAGAAAAATAAAAAAAAAAATTTGATTTTGATTTTTTATTTATGAGACTTTGTGATCATTGTTTTATTAAGAGGTAGAAAAATCTCACAAATAAAAAAAAAACAGAAACTAAAAATGATGTTTTTTTTATTAGAAGCTTGTGGTAATTCAAAGATAATTATTAAGGTTTGAGTTTCTTCAGTCTATAGTATGTCAAAAGAGAAAATAAAGATAATCAAGAGGGACCGAGCCAAACAATTTAAGTCTTTGTCCAAGCAATTTTAAGTCTTATGTACTATCTTAGATTATTAGCATCATGCTCAGATGTTGGGAGCGAAAGAGTTAAATTGTTAGAGAATTACTTGATAAAGAATGTACCATTCTTTAATTGCTTGATAAGAAGCGTTAAGTATAAGACTATAAATTATTGGTTAATTAAATTAATAATTTTAAATCAATAAATAATTTTACTAATCAAGTAATTAACCAAATAAATTCATTCAGGCGCCTTTTTTTCTATTATAACCTTTTCTTTCATTCGTGCCAATTTCAGTTTTCTTGTTTCATTCATTTTTCTTCTTCTTAGCTTTATTTTTCTTCTTTTTCAGAAACGTTATCTTCAACGTTGTTGATTTCAGCCTTGCGATTAGTGATTCTACATCGTTTTTCTGCAACATTCTTTTTCTGCATCGTTTTTCTGTATCGTTCTCTGCGTTATTTACGTGAGGTAAGTTCATTTTTGTGTTCTGCAATATTGTTAGATTTAATATTTGTTTTCGTCTTCTTCTTCTGTTGCTAGATTTCATTCTGCAACAACAACAATATAAAACAAAGTAAAAGAAGAATAATAATTAGAAGAAGAACAACAATAGTGATAGCAATGTAAAATATAAAAGAAGAAGGAAGAGGAGGAGGATGAGGAGGAAGGAATAAAAGAAAGAAGAAGAATAAGAAAAATATTTTATTTCTGTACATTATTGTTTTTATTTTGTTACAGTATACCTTTATATTCCGGTGCATTTTTGAGTTTACATGATTTTCTAAGTTTGATTGTGCTTTTCACTTTTTCGGTGCATTTTGGCTTTTATTTCAGTTTAGTATACATTTATATTTCGGTGCAGTTTTAAGTTTTACAACAACAACAACAACAACGATGATGATATCAACAACAATAACAACAACAACAACAAAGACGAAGAAAAAGAAGGTACAAACATGAAAAAAGAAGAAGACGACGAAGAAGAAATTGCAGACATGAAAGAAGAAGAAGATGATGAAGAAGAAGTTGCAGGCATGAAAGAAGAAGACGACGACAACAACTACGATGACGACGGAGGAAGAAGATTACGACTATGATAATAACGACAAAGGAGGAAGAAGAAGATGACGACGAAAGAGGAGGAGAAGAAGAAGGCGTTGGTGAAGAGCGCGTGTATCACACACTCTTTTTTATGAGAGTAGTATTGTTATTGCAAGTTTACTTTGTTAACCACTTAGTTGGTAAAAACATTTGTTCAAATAATATTACTATCAAATAGTATAAAAAATAGCACATAAATAAAGTTCTATTTTTATTTTTTGGTGACAAATAATAAAGTTCTATTTGACATCGAAATAATCTTTTATTTAGCATAAAATAAATTACTTGGTTTGATTGTATTTAGTTGGTTAAATGAATTGTTCACATATAATTATTGCTAATAATAAAATTAAAATGGTTTTTTAAAAGATTGTACTTATATCAATTTAGGTTTTTTAAAAATTAGATGTTGCAAATTAATTTTAAAAAGATATAATGATAAATCATATTGATATTTTCGTTAATTAGATATTGGCGTATCACAGAATTATTAAACCACATGTTATTATCTAACGATGAAAAAAATTGATTTGACTTATAATTAATTCTTTTAGAAATTAATTAAAACCAACACATATATATAATCTCACCATGATACGCACGTTACAACACTTGAACAGCTCAATATGCCCATTTAATAATAACCTGATCACCTCAATCAAATATTTGTTAATGTGATATATCATAAGACTTGTACGTTAAAGTCAATCACTTTATCTTTAAGCCCAAAAAAAAAAAAAATCTAGGAAGACAATAAATGATCCATAATAATTAATATCATTTTTCTCTCTTTTCTCTTCCCTTTCCCACCCCTGCCATCTTTTAATTAAATTAGGAATCTGCTCACGCTTTGTGCAGGTATTACTTTTCTGTGTACTACATATGATTAGGCGAGGAGACCGTTACTTTTCCACCGATACAGTTTCATAGATGTTACGAATGTATTCTGCACATATTAAACACTTGGCATCTTGTAACAAAAAGGTCAACGAGCTTTCATGTATATTGGCCCAACATCAAATTTTAAATGGGAATGGTTATGGACTTACCAATAAATGGGCCAACCTATTACGGTGCAACGCTGGATAGGCCTTTTTTGGTTTGCTCCTATAAACAATGTATGTGAGATTTTTCATTATAATAACCAAAAATAATATTGGGCCGTGTAACTCCTGCAGCTGTTAATCCGGAATAAAAAAAAAATAAAATAACAAAGACATGGCCAAAAACAAATCACCTAATTAACGATATATATTATCAAGTCGGTCTACGTCAAATACGTGTTGAAACAGCAAGAGTTCGTTTCTATATATTATCATGTAATAGTAATGGCGACTAACTGTTTCATTGTTCACCACAGAATGACCACCAAATCATGTCTTGCCTACAATTAGGTATTACTAAATGATGATACTTATAAATCAGCAAAAAGTGCAGCAAAATATAAGTTAAAGGTCCCTTGACAACGTAGAAGTGAGACACTTGTTTCCTTGTAACATGTGGAGCAATATGTTACTGGCAAAAAAGATTTCCTTTGTGATAGTGATAATGATATACAACAATAAAACATTCAGTTCCATGTGAAGATTGAATGCACATATTAATGGTTGATGCCTTCTCTGGGATCTGTTGCCTGTTGGTTACCTCTTGCTCCCATTTGCGCTACTCAGAGCAGGGGAGACAAGGATTCCTGTTATTTAGATATTAGATTAAACAAACTTACAACTATTCGGTCCTGCACTATGCACTGGGAAGAGTGCGTTGAACAAATGGCGGTTAAGATGTGTGAGTTTAATGACTTGAGTTCTTGCAAAGAGAAGGGTTTCAACAACACAGCCCAGGTAAAGCAGAAAATCAACAGAAGAAGAGAGACAGAGGGGTGGGTATGGTTGTTGTTGCTAGATGAAAGGTTTCGCGCCTTGAAGAATAGCACTTGGACTCAAAGCTTGTTTGTAATTAATTTTTTTTCTGAGATACTTGTGTGTGGGTGTCTTGTCCTTGTTGGAAGGAGAGTGATTGTTGGTTTTTACAGTGGGGATAAGTTGTTGATAGTAGTGTTCAAAGAATGATGTTTGGTTAGAAAACGTGTGACTTTTCAAATATTTTCTTAAGAAGAATAAATTATTTTTCCTAAGGGTGTGCCGTAACCAAAAAAAATATCCCCATATACTTATCACAATTATCTTAAACAATTAGTTATTAAATAATAATTTTGTTTCGAAAACTTGTTTTATTGTGTCGTAACAAAAGAAAAGGAATATTAGTTTTCAGATGAAAAAATATATGAGTGCTCCTAATTTTATTAATCAAGTTTAGCTAAGATAAGTGTAGTCGCCGAAAAAAAATAAGTTACGGCCCTATTATGTAAAAATCCATCCTCTTGGGTTCATGTACATTCTTCAATTCTAAGTCTCGCGATACACATCCACACACTCACACAAACATAATGAATTTTTATCTTAGTTGGTCCGTTGAGCCTGCATTATGTGGGTCAGACATGTGTGGACCACATATATGTACCTATTGGCCTTCCATAATTAAATAGATACGTATAAATATTTTTTGGGAATATCCATGGAAAATTTCTGCAGGCCTTCCTATTGTTTGCAGTATACATTCATGCTCTTTTTGGTAGATATTTATTAGGGTCCCTTAGCAGCAATGAATCTCTTATGAATGTGGAACTGTGTCTTTGTGTCACCTTAGATAGGAGTACCAACCAGCTGCTTATTTAATGTTTAATTATTGCAGCATATAAGTCCCCAGCAACCTCACCTTCCTATTTATATATTTTTGAAGAATATATTAAAGTACGGTGGCTCCGATCATCGGGCAGATTCATAAGCAAAGTTAAATTACTGAACTACGGCGGCTTCGGTAAGCAAAATGACTGAGTCATTCATCAACGAAGACGGTATATCTCTCCCTGTGGTCGTGGTGGTGAACTTATGCATCTGCATATGGAATTGTGAAATTACTTTATTAAGATTTCTTAGTTACTTGTTAAATCATCATGCATGGTTGGTTTCGATTTGTTGGATTTTAGCTAGATTTTAAAATGCATCTATATCTTGGAAATCTTGACTGTTCGTCAATCTCTGAAAAAACAGATTAATTAGTTGATGTATTGTAGAACTGCACATAGCACATCCTACTTAGCAAGACATTTCACGGAGTGGTTTCATCATTAAAGAGGCTGGCATACCGAGGAGTGCTTTAATTGAGGTAACTATATTTAATTGGTTATTTCAATAGTTTATTTTGCATTTAATTTTTGTTTTTAGCTGAAATTGCTGAGGATTTGATCTGAGAGTGAAGCTAGAAATGACAATGGACCAAATACATCCTTTGTTTGAATAGGCTTAGTGATTGAACAACCAAATCTATGTGTTGCTGAATGGAAATTTTAGGTTGGTTTGATATCTAGCACAGTGCAGATTTCACCAAAATTTCGTTGTCCTTATTGAAAATAAATTAGCTAGGTCTATCAACTAACATCGTCTGAAATTAAAATTCAATGTCAACAAAATGCTAAATAAACATGAATTTCTAAGTTAAAAAAACATGCATTAACTTAGTTGGAACTGGCAGTGGATGATGAAATTATAAAACTAAGCAATGGTATTTAGCAGAAAAGCTGGGTAGTTGTGTAAAATTTCATCTTTATCTGAAAAGAAGCTTGAAATACTCACCCAACATTCCTGAACACCTCCTTGTAGACCACATTATTTGTGTTAGAAATCATCCATGTCATTGTTGCATAATAAAATCCCAAGTCCATTCCTATTTGTTACCCTTGAGAGGACAACACAGAGTTGTCCGTGTGTGATACAATCCAACCTTTGAGAGCAATTGTCCTTGGCTCTTGTTGATTGTTATAGCGTATGAAATCATAATTGGAAATTGTCTGCGCTGGAACTTGAAAGGGATTCTGTGGTTAGATGGCGTAAGTGTCATCCTTGGGATGAACACCTTTTCATTGATGTTTCTCCCTGACATGCTGCGAGCCTCAATGACGTGGTTTCCATGTCTGGTGACCACCAATCTAGTTCTATTGCACAACCTTGCGAAGTGGTCAATATTTCGTAACAACATGACTGGAGTGCCGACCTTTAGAGTGAGCTCGTGATTAGGCAGACCTGAACAGGTGATTGTGTTTAGGAATTATGGTGTGTGGATCGATGCAAACACTGTGTCTGCGCCTCGTCAAGAATCTTCAGAGTTGAAGCTAATATTGCAGGATCTTGCATGTTAAAATCTGTATTTCCTCCATTGAACATCTCTGGAAAGATCTCTCTGCATATGGCAACGACGGGATTGTCGTAATCCCTAATAAGAAACTCCTCTGGTATGCTGACTTGATCCATCCCATCCTGTTCTATGCCACATTTGCCATCCCCAACACTTAAAACCTAATTGGCAAACTCCTCTAACTTCGCTTGCTCAATTGATCGCTAGATCCCTGTAGCCTCATGTTCTTGGATAGCCTAAGAATCTTGCAATTCTCCCAGATAAGGGATGAATTTATTGTGGCGTGAACAATATCTTATTGGCTACCCTTTGGTTTGCCACCAAATGGTGTAGTAAGACTGTCGCTATTCTTAAATTTGAGGATATCCCTCATTGTTCTGTCCAGTGCCTCAATGCAATGCCTATTCACCAAAGGTGCCTCATCCCATATAATGAGCTTGCATCTGAGTTATTCAGCCAAGTGGCTTCCTTGCTTAATGTTATAGGTGGATAACTCGTCTAGGTACACTGGTATAGCAAAACGTGAATATGTCGTTCTGCCGTCGGGAAGTAAGAGAGAAGTATGCGACTGTGAGTACAATGTGGCCCTTTGACCTGAAAGCAGCGACAAATGTCTTCCACACAAATGTTTTTCCACTGCCGCCATAGCCATAAAGAAAGAAAACTCCACCTCTTTCGTTGTTGACACTGTTGGTGATTTCATCGGACACACCCCTTTGTTCATTTGTTAGCTGCTGCAAGTAGTCTACATGATGTATGGTTAATTGGCGTCTATCGTAGTGCAGTTCATCGCATATTAGCTTGTTGAATGTACTTGGCATTTGAGTGGCATGTCTAGAGTCCATAATAGGAATATGCATTAGAGGAAAGTCCTTTAGAGTTTTGTTGCAGCTCCTAAGGATATACAACATGCTTTATAAATGCATAAATCTGGAAATTAACTTAGACAAATAACTCATTAATTGTTCACATTTGATACACCTGTAAATGCCATCATTGGACTCAATATGTGACAAAGTAAAAATATCATAGCAGCAATATAAGAATTTTTTATTATTTTTTTGGACTTGTCACACAAAAATGAAGATGCAATCAGATCATGGTAAGCCTAGCACTTCCTATAAATAAATGCAACTTTATCTGGAGAAAATTCTTCTACACATTAAATTTATTAAAAATATCAAAACAAAAACACATCTCTAATTTATTTATTTCTTTCTTTCATTATATTCAGTTAGGAATTATATCATTATTGAATTAATACAGATTTGTAAATAATCAATTCTTATGTTTTGACATTGAATATGTAAGTACAGGATGAAACCTAGTTTAGCAAGAACCTACACCATCAAAAAGCATGCAGCAATCAAATTCATGAAAGCTGTACAACAGTTTACGAGTCCTGCAACACGGCATAGTCAATGCAGTAACATGAATTAAGCAATATTTCAGCTTTATCATATATTGCACTACAAATAAGACCTCAGGCTTTTTTAATGATCAACATTTCTTATTTATTGTGGCTACCGAGATATCTGGTTTACTGTGTGTGGTAATTTGATGACCAAATACAACATATCCCTAATCATGTTATAATTACAAATACATTTTCTACTCTTCAATTCAGTAGGTATCAAGGTTACCGCATTTAGCTAAATAAATTAAATCAGGAGCTCTGGAATGCTCAGACATGTCGAGAGAAAGAACTTTAAAAATCTGGCTGAACAGGTTTATTTATTTGTTATTGTTTTAATTTATTTAGCTAAATAAATTTTATATGGACCTTTGAGATGTTCTACTGTGTGGAGAGAAACAGCGAAAAAAAAGTAGAAGAGCAGGTTTCTTCATTTGTCATGGTTTTTCTCATGTATGAAAGGTTTATTTGCTTTATTGTGTGTGGTAATCTAAATACCCAATTAAACTTACCCCTAGTCATGCTATACTTTCAAATACTTTTCCTATTCTTTCTTTCAGCTTATCTCAAGGTTACTTTCAAGGAGCTTTTCTATGGTGAGAAAAGTATAAATGGGTCTTTAGTGGACCATACTTTGTCTATAAATATAATAAAACCAGAGGTAGGTTTGAAATTATTTTTTAGTTATTATGGTGTAAATTTTAGAAACATGAAGTCTCGGTTTAAAAAAGCGAGCTTCTTCGGTCTTAATGAAGTCATAATCTCATTTATTGTTTTCCACATGCAGTACCTCCATTAATGTGTTGTCAGCTTTTTTCAAAATATAATTAATAAATTCTAAAAAACTCTAAATTTAAAGTTTATTCCAATAAATAAATAAATTTAATTTTTT
>JASCZI010211802.1:4908-25312 GCA_036250425.1 Stylosanthes scabra | reverse complement strand
AGTGTTCATATATATAATTATAATTAGACGAAATTAGATAAACAATAGCTTAAATCATACAAAAAATTGACTAATGCATATCATCAAATTCTTACATATACCTCCTGGGGACAAAGGACTAAGAGCCAGTTTGGTAATACTCAAAAAGCGGTTGATGAGCTCTTTGGACTTTCAAAGAGCAGCTTTTGAAGAGCCATCGGATCGTCATTCGGTAAAACATTTTAAAATTGGCTCTTAATAAGTAGAAGCCACATATATAGCATTTGATAAAAAGCTTTTTATTAAAATTTAAGGTTAATTTGTTATTTTGCTTTTTGAGGAGTCAGAACCAGCTCTAGAAAGTTACTCTGTAAAGGCTCTCAAAAGAACCCCGGCTCTCAAAAGCCACGAGCAAAAATTCCTTGACTTTTTGAGTTACCAAACGCAAAAAAGTGGCTCATGCTTTAAAAAAAGCATTTGGTCGTAAAGTTTTACCAAATCCACCCAAAACCGAATACGTCTATTAAATAGTGGAACACACAACTCCAAACCCTAGAAATTTAATTAAACTCTAAGATTGTGCCCGCAAGATAAATCGTTACTCTCAAATTACTTCTAAACTTAATTAATAGCAAAAATAACCTTTATTCATTATAAAGTATCATTTAAAAACTATTGACGTTCATAATTAAGAATAATTACTTGTAAAAAAACACATAAATTTGTTCCATTTCAAAACAAAATCACAAAACCTATCCTTAACATCTTTAAATATTTTTCTACCATGTATTTTTTATTTTGCCACCATTTCCATTACGAAGAACCCTAAACCCACCAGCTTCTAAAACTGCCACACGCATTATCATTACCGTCGAAGCGAGTGACCTATTAAACACACACACCAACTACCTAAAGAACTTATCATTATTAGGTTAAATTAATTTATTGATTCTTATAGTTTTATATATCAAATTTTTAATTAGGTCTATATAATTTCATCAAATTTTAAATTTTATATAGTAGAATATTTTGTTAAATTTAACATTTTTGTCATAATAAGGATCTAATTAAAAAATTGAATAATGTATAGAGACATAATTGAAAAGAAAAACTATAAAGACCTAGCAGAATAATTAGACATTGTTATTATTATTATTATTATTATTGGAAATATTTATTCTTTATTATTATTATTAATATTGAAAATATTTATTCTTTCGGTAACTTTCTTAAATATTTGAAGTTACTAATAAATAAAAAATGTTAATTGAATATTAATATTTGTTTATAGGATTAAATATATATAATCATGTTTTATTTAAAATAAAAATTGGTTCAGATAGCTACGTTATTTTTTTAAGTATTGAATAGCTGCATAGTAATAATACTGAGTGATGTAAGGGGAAAAGGCAGAAGAAGGGATGAAAAATGGGTTTGATTAAATGTTAATCCGGTCTGATCGAACATTTATGGATGATATAGTCTGCAAAACACTTAAAAATATGGGATAAAAGTGAGATATTAAATTATGTAATGAGAAACAAATCTCAGCCACATAAAACGAATATACCATTTGGTCTAGGTCCAACATAGACAAAACCTACTTTCAAATACTTTTCCTATTCTTTCTTTTCATCTAATTATCCTACTATTTTATTGAACACATATCAATGTTACTTTATCAAGCTAAATAAATTGTAAAAGAAGTTCTGATAAATTCAGCAATGTCGAGAGAAAGAACTTTAACAGCTATTTTAATTTGAAATAGATACTAATTTCCTCTGTTTTAGCATGAGATAAACTTTACTGGTGGTAATTAATTATTTCATCGAATCGATAACACAACCACTGAGAAATTTAGAGATGACCTCATCCTTTGGGTAAGCTTAAAGCTAAGAGATGTGCTACTGTGCTGACCCCAAACATAAATATAGACACACAAATTGTTCAAATAAAGCCATAAACATTTTAGCATTGGAGAAAAAAGGTCATCTTTGTCATTACATTTACAATGCTCCACAACCTTTCCTTCTATAAAAAAAAAATGTAGTAGAAATAATTATACCCAAAATACAAAACCCATAAACCCTAAACACCTAAAACCTAAATCATAAACCCTAAATACTATACCCATAAATCAAATGTCATAAACCCTCTACCCTAAATCCTAAACCCTATACCCAAAAATAAAAATATCCTAAACACAAAACCCAAAATCCTAAATCCTAATCCACAAACCCTAAACCCTAAACCCTAAACCCTAAACCCTAAACCCTTAATCCTAAAGAAAAAACCCTAAATCCTAAACCCTAAACCAAAAACGCTAAATCCTAAACACCTATACCTTAAACCCTAAACCCAAGACCCTAAAACCTCAACCTTAGACCCTAAATCATAAACCCCACACCCACAAATAAAATGTCCTAAACCCTAAACCCTAAACCCAAAATTCTAAACCCAAAACCCTAAATCCTAAACCCAACATACTAAACCCTAACCCTAAACCCATAACCCTAAACCTTAAACCCTAAACCTAAACCCTAACACTAAATCCAAACCCTAAACTCTAACCCTAAATTCTAAACACTAACCCTAAAAACCTAATCCCTCACCCTAAACCCTAAAACCTAAACCTAATCCTAAACCCTAACCCTAAAACCTACACCCTAACCCTAAACCCTAAACCTAAACACTAATCCATAAACCCTAAACACTAAATCCCTAACTATAAACCCTAAAACCTAAACCCTAACCCTAAACCCTAAACCTAAATCCTAACCCTAAACCTTAAAACCTAACCTTAACCCCTAAAACCAAAAACCTAATCCATAAACCCTAACCCTAAACCTTAACGGTAAACCCTAAAACCTAAACCCTAACCCTAAACCCTAAACTCGAAACCCTAAACCCTAACCCTAAACCCTAAAACCTAAACCCTGAAACCTAACCCTAAATCCTAAAACCTAATCCCAAAAACCTAAACCCTAACCCTAAACTCAAAATCCTAAACCCTAAATCCCTAACCATAAACTTCAAAACCTAAACACTAATCCCTAAATGCTAAACCCTAAATCCCTAACTAGAAACCCTAAAACCTAAACCCTAGATCCAAAACCAAAATCCTAAACCCTAACCCTAGACCCTAAACCCTAAAAACCACTCAAAAAACCCAACAAAACACTAAAAAGAACCCAGCAAAACACTCACCCTATAAAAACCCAACAAAACGCTCAAAAACCCCAAAAAAAGCCAACAAAACACTTAAAAAACCCAACAACACACTCAAAAACCTAACAAAACACATTAAAAAATCCCTTAAAAAACCCAACAAAACACTAAAAAACCCAAAGTCCCAAAACACTCAAAAGACCCAAAGATCCAAAAAATCTAAAGAACCCCAATTAACACAGAAACCCTTGAAAGCAAAAAAAAAAAAAAAAACCAAAAAGTGGCTAACTATAAAGCCAATAATGCATGCTGATTTCTTCCTCTACTAGACTTCTGATCTTCGTCCACCCCACTAAACCCACTACCACTAGGCAAAAGCAACCAAGAAAAAAAACATGCACCATAAGAGGATATTGTTAACTTAACACACAATTTGAAATATGATTCATCACACAATACGTAAATACAACCATCACACAATACATAAGAACTTGGAGCCCCGAAACTACAATTTTTTTCGGAAAAATACAACCATCACACAATAAATAACACATTGTTCTAACAAATTCGGCATGGTTTTTCCACCAATACACCTGAAACTCGTGGACTGTTTTTAAAGCATTTATAGATTTTTCCGAAAAAAATTGTAGTTTCGGGGCTCCAAGTTCTTCCAACCCATACATACATAATGAATTAATGGAGCCCCAAGATGCAAGCTCTAAGGCCAAATTATTCAAAGGACACTACTAGCATTCCCATCCTGAAACACAATCAACAACGACAGTTAATTTCTCAATTGTCTCAACTCAGGAGAAAGCTTGTAACTGATCCTTCATATATGCCAAAATTACGCAAATAATAAACTCTTTAAATTTTAACTGCCACGACCTCAATCGATAATAATTATGACATGTTATAAGAACAAAGTAAAGGGAAAAGGACATTTTAGTCCTGACCTCTTAAAATTTGGCCTTGTTGCTGTCTCCTCCATAAGATTGGTGTGTTACTTCTTCCAATTTGTTAATTGCATGTTCCCAATTAACACCATCCATATGGATAATTGAGTTGAATGCACACTACTAACTTATTACCTATCACATTAATTCAAGACTATATATCAGAAAAAAAATACAGGAAGAAGAAAAAATATGTCTCAATTATATATGTACAGAGTAGGTATAAATGTAGTATATGGTGGCTTACATGCTAAGTGAACTAATTAGTGTGAGCCAGTATTGTCAGAAATTAATTTAGGTGTTTAACTAATTCTATTAAGTGTTTTTTTTATCTTTTCTTATTGTGTTAGTCTTTCTCAGCAACTTTCTTTTCATTCCTTCAACTCAGTTTTGCTGCAATTCAAGTCATTGATCTTACAATAAAAATAATAAGTCCATACCCTTATGCCAGTTCTAGATCAAGCTACTACTTCATCAAGTCTTCAATTTCAGCAACTAATTTTTTTTGGGTGACTATTTGAGCAACTAATTTAACAGAGGATTATTGAATTCAATTCAAAATTTGATATATATATTGGCTAATTTAGGCTGACATAATCAAAGGCCTTGTTTAATGAAAATTGAAAGATTGTAATGTTATTAACAAAACAAGTATAAATAAAAGGTACAGTACCTACTTTTGGTCCATGCTCAACAAATAGAGGAGGCCTTCGTTTGGGGGTGTTGGGGAAGAAATCCCGTTTTCAGCCACATCAACAGCTTCCGTCTGCCGCTTGCATTCGGAGCAAAGCGCATCAGCCATGTTGTCGTTTAGGGTTCTCTTTCTCTCTCTACAAATCTTTCTCCCTCTTCTTCGTCATCTAGGGTTTTATGCTTTTAATGTTTTGCGGTGTGATTATTGATGATTTGGAGTTTCAATTCAAGAAGGAAGAGGTTATCTTCTTTTCTTTAAAACAAATTTTCAGTTTAGCGTTATGCATTTCGATGTTCTGATTTCTAAGAAGAAGAAAGAAAGGAACGGGAACAACAGAGGAGAGAATAAGAGGGGAACGATAGAGAAGAGAATAGGAAATTGTTTAGCAAGCAATTGGTAAACGGGGAGTGTTTGGTATTTCTAGAGAAAAAGGGGAATCACAGGTTTTACATGGGGTCAATGGGTCATCCCATATCAGATATATTGCTTTGCTTCCATACAATAAAAGGTTTTGGAATAACATCTTTTATTGTTTTTTCCTTTTAATTATATAATTTAATTTTATTACTTTTACATGTATCTTTATTCTCGTAATATTATGTTGGAAAATCCTAGGTGCACACGGCACACCCTTTTTTTTTTAAATCAAATCATTTGTTCTTTAAAAGTAAATAAATTCACATCACTTTATTCTAAACTAAGTAACAAATTCATGCCAAAGAAAACTAAGTGATAAATTATTTTGGTACTAAATGAAAATTCGTTTGTATGTTTTTTTTCTTCTATATTACTTGATATCAAAATAATTTTTTAATTCATATAAAATAAATGATTCGATCAGATATATTATCATTTTTGTTAACAAACATAATTACCCGTGAGTATTGTCATTACTTGGATTTTCTTGAAGTGTTTGGGATAAGAGTAATATGCCAAAATCTGTATTAGAAATATTATAAGGCAAACTTTTAAGTAAGATATCATGCACTTTTCTTTTCCATGAAATAATAAATTTGGTGGTAAATAATAAATTTTTTTATTAAATAAAAATTTGAAAGGAAATATGTGAAAAACGCATGAAAAATTGAAAATAAATTGAAAATTTCACCAAAATGATGGGAGTTTGCAAAAATAAGGGGCTCACAAATTGAGTCTGGTATAGAATGTCTTAAAACTTTGGAATACCAAATTTTATAGAAATATGGGTTGGTCGAAAAAAAAAATAATACCTATTTAAACACCTAAAACATCGAAAAGTGACCAAAATAGCAAAAATTTATATTTATGCATGAATCGAGATTTAAATACAAGAACACACTTAGCATTAGAATGAAGGAAGATATGAGATAAAATGTTGATTTATATAGTGAATATAAGAATAAATGAACATAAAAGGAGAAAATAAATTAAATTTTAATTCAATTTATGCATATTAAGAATTACGAATGTTACTTATATAAAATTATAGATGTTCTAAATATAGTAATTTTCGTAAATGATTCTAAATATATATTTCTTATCTTTTTAAAATTAACGGGAGTGTTATTTAAGTCGTTTATCATAATCAAATTATAATATCCAATTTCTAACGCAATGAAACTCAATTTCAAACTCTAAACTTTTTTTTTTAGAAATTAAACCCTAAAACCCAAAGCTAAATTCCATCTGAATAATACGAATGAAAAAAAAATAAGGATGACTATTTGAGCTGACTCGCTTTGTTTCGACCTGCCTCGCCTTGAATGGAGCAGGCATGGATAATGGTCGCTCCACCCTATATATATGTATATGTAATTTAGTTTATTTTTTATGATATTTAATAATATTTAAATAGTTGTATTCGTAATTTTTGTTTACAAAATTTCTAAATCTAATTTTTTTTATTTAAATTCTTTTGCTTAAAACTGTTGTGTGTTGTCATGTTTCGAACTATTATCTATTATTTGTTGTTTTACAGATTTTTAACCATTTGTCGATGTAAATAATTGCCTATCAAACGGTTGTGGGTACCAAGTCAAAGACAATGTCAATAAGAAAAAATGATAAAAAGAAAAAGAGTAAGGTAATGTAAATGAACTGAAAATGAAAATGAAAGAGAGTAATAGTAAAAGACAAAGTAGGCACAAAGTTGGTTTTTTTCTACTTCATGAATCTGTAACTTCATCGAACAAAACCCTCGATCTTGTACTTGTAACTTATCAATATTATTATTTCATTGAAAATATTATTTTGGATATAAAATTTGTATTTAATTATGTTTCTGAAATCTTTTATTACGTAATAAATTTTATTGAATAATTCGGTTTAATTTTTTTATTTTATAAATACCCACCGTCATTCCTAAAAATAGAAAAGATAAAAAAAAACAATACAAGAATTTGAATTATGTTGCCGCAAAAGACCCTCAACCAAAATCATTTAAAGCCTTTGAAACATAACTAAACCCAAAAGAAAATGATTATAATATCAAATAAAGACTAGATTATAGCAAATAACATTTTCGAAAACAACAGAGAATCAATTAGAAAAATATCAAACTCAACCATAAAAAATAAAATAAAATAAAATAAAAAACACACAACTAGAAGTCAAGAACAACATAACTATGGGACTCAAGAAAACGATAAGAGTATATTAAAAATTAGAAGCTAAAAGCCTGAAATTGTTAAATAATCTATTATCTAATCCAATCTAATCTAATATATAATATTAAAATTGAATTTATGTAATTAATGATAGATCGCTGATATTGTACACTCCTGAGAGTGTTTTTCAATTTATTTTTCTTAAATCATTAAATCAGATCAATTAATAAATTGACATAAATACTGTGAAATCAATTGATAAAATTCATTAATAAATTAATATCACTCATTAATATCAAATCTTGTAATTTTTTATTTTAATAATATTTTATTTTAATCAAACTATAAACATCATTTTAATATTTTACGTCATTAATATTATTATTAATGTCAACTTAAAATGAAGTTTTTTGTTTTTTTTAACTATTTATATGTTTTTTATACGAAAACATGCTAATAATAATATGTCGTGTAGTGATTTAATTTAAAGCACATAAATAATTTTATCTATCAAACGGGTTAGCCTGACCCAATTAATTTATAACTGTCGCTTAAATTTGCTTTATTTACGAGAAACGATTTTTGAACCTAGATCATTTATAACCAACTTAACAGGATAAAAGGGTTAGTCTGTTTCTTTATTTATTTTCGAAAAAATTAAACTATAATTTTGTACTCTAAAAATAAAAATAACCTCGAAATATGATTAAATTTTAGACTCCATAATGTTAAATTTTTTAAAAAGATTAAGAAAAGAATAAATGGGCTAGAAGATTTAGCCCACTAATAAATATCCTATTTAATTGAACTTTTTTTTCAGATTAATCGGACTCATCCGTTTAGCCCGCGCTTTTAACGGACCTTATCTTTTGTGAAAAAGTATGTCCGTTAATGACTGTTTGGGTTGGCCTGACAAGTTTGACCCATTTTAAAAGTCTTATACACAGCTTATTTATACATCTTGATATAATAAATATATTTAATTTTTTTTATCAATTTATCGTATGAAAACTTGCTAAATTTTCATAAATGTGAATTTATTAAGTATTATGTTATTTTATTATATTGAAAATTATTTTTATTTTATTTTCATAAACGCGTGTGTATATTTAATATGTATGTTATATAATTTAAATTATATAACAATACTATTTTAAATTTTGTTGAATTATATTGAATTATGTGTTGTATTTTTTAAACATAATATATGTGGATACTATAGGGTATCAATCTTTTTCATCGAGAAAATTAAAAGCAAGGTTGTCTGCTTAAGCGCGTAGACTGGTCTGTTTAATCTCACACTACTAGAAACACGCTAGTTACCGTCGGATTTTCCGTCGGATAAAATCCCACGACGAAATTGTCGGAATTTCCGTCGGATATTCTGGCGGTCTTTACGAAATGAGTTTTTGTCCAATATATTTTTGTCGACCTCTAAAATCCGACGGAAAACACAACGCAAATTGGTGGCGGGAAAAATTTTAAAATGGCGCTAACTTTTTGGTCGACCTGTCCGACGCAAAGTCTGATGGAAACTTAGTCACACCAAAACGCGTCGTTTAAATAATTGACGAACTCGACGGAAAATCCGACGCTAACATATAAATATCTTCAAAATCAGAAAACGCCTCCCATTCATTCTCGTCGAGTAAAGGGGGTTGTGGGAAACCCTAGCAGAGCCAAACGTCGCTACCTCCACACCAAGAACCGCTCTATCCGTCCTTCCGTCCACATTGCCGACGCCGTCCGTGGAGATCTCCGAGGCCACACCGTCTGCTGCCGTCAAAGAAGAAGAAGTGGAGGGAGCAAGGAGTTCTGTCGCCGACGCCGCCAGGTAAGCTGTCGTCGTTCGTCCACGCCACCAGAGGTAAGCCGTCGCCGTTCTTATCTTGACCCCCACCCCCAATCATTGAAACCCTAACCCCCTTTTGCTTCCTCTTCAGATTCGGCCTCCACCATCGCCCTTTACCGCCACCGTTCACTGTCGCTGTCCACTGCCGCCGCCCCTTGCTTCATCCGTTCGTCCACACCACTGCCGTCACTGCTAGAGTTTGCAAAGCAGCAGGTAATTTTTTTTTTAATTTTTCATCAAATTTATTAATGCTTGATTGGGTTGTTACTCTTAGCATGCATTGAATAATGACCTCCTGTATATGCCTTCATTTTAACTAACTCACGAATTTTTATATTGAGCAGTAATTAGCAAACGTTTGATGCTCTCCTAATTCTATTCTACATATTAATACCTGAGCCTTAATTAAAAAAAGGAACCGAATTTTTTATATATATACATAAATAATGTTTAGAATTATTTCATCCGAATTCAATTGATTTTCCCCTGTGGTGGTGTGAATGTGTGTTTTGGTAATGAACATCAACAATATCACACATTGTGAATTATGCAATTGATGACAATTCAACTTTATTTGATGTTTTAAATGTTTCAAATAGTTTTCAACATATAATTGTTCAGTGATGATACCTAGCCATAACATTGTGGTATATTGGTATGTAAGCTAAGGGTCAAATTTGGACATGAAAGGAAAAAGTCTTATGGTGTGTTATGTGTTGGATATATAGGCATGAAATTGAACAAAAGAAAATGTGTAGTAGGCATATATAAAACATATAGTTAATTAGGTTTATCATTTATTATGTAACAAGAATTTTTATTTTAAAGTGGGGTTAAAATAAAAATTTGCTAAGTGCTTATAAAAAGTGGTAATGAGCTACACTAGTGTTAAATGTTTCACTTGATTTGGATTACATTTAATATTTTTTTGTTGGAATCATAAATATGAAAGTGTTCTTTATGTGTCTTTTTTTTGTTTTAAGTTAATTAGGCCAAAAGTATGTTACTTGTTTCTTTTGCCTATCACTTAAATGTCATTATCATTTGGGGAATGCAATAAGGAGAAAGAGCTTGTAAGACGACCTCGGAGTGCTTGTGAAATTTTGTTCGTGGAGGGTATTGAGAAGGGAACCTTAAGTTGTGAGTGCGTGGCGAATC
The DNA here is from genome assembly GCA_036250425.1 of Stylosanthes scabra. NCBI lineage: Eukaryota > Viridiplantae > Streptophyta > Magnoliopsida > Fabales > Fabaceae > Stylosanthes > Stylosanthes scabra. Next base: position 14,920 of record JASCZI010211802.1, on the reverse strand, counting down.
CAAACTGCATCCTTTGTTTCATGCAATTTGAAGGTTGGTAACTTTATTTTTTTCAATTTTTTAAAGTTAGATACAAATAATGATGACTTAATTTTCATAGGATAGAGTTTTAGGGTGGAGCTGGGAGAAGGTGGCTACTGGCGCCTTCTCAAAAACCCTTGTTTGCTGAAAGATTGCGGAGTAATAAGGGGTTGTGCACTAGAATGGCTAGGATTACTTGATTGTGTGTGTGATGATGTGCTGCTCTTGCTAATTGTAATTGTTATTCTTCGTAAATTTTGATATTTGTTTGTGTGATCATTTGTTACTGTTGATATTTGAGTCATGTAAGTGATTAATAAAACCAAATTAATTTGGTGGAAGCTTCTAATTTAAAGGGAGACTCTGCCGAAATTTTTTTAAAAATTATTTTAAAAAATTGCGATGATGCCAAGTGATTAATAAAACCAATTTAATTTGGTGGATGCTTCTAATTTAAAGGGAGACTCTACCGAAATTTTTTTAACATGTGTTTTAAAATATTGCGTTGATGCCAAGTGGTTAATAAAATCAATTTAATTTGGTGGAAGCTTCTAATTTAAAGGGAGACTCTGCCGAAATTTTTTTAAAAATTATTTAAACAAATTAAAAACCCTCCCTACTAAAATGTTGTGTAACAATTGCATGTTTAATTAGGGTTGTGTGTGATGGATGCCCCGGTTCTGAGTCATCAATTGTGGATGTATGATAGGTTCTACAATGATCGGGGGGGAATAAAGCCTGAGTTCTTTAATGTCGTTGATGGGTTTGTTGCATATGTGTTCACTTTGGAAGAATTTAGGGTCGCCGGGGTTTCTAGGTGTCCGTGCTCTAAGTGTCGTCTTCTGAATTGGATTGGTCCCCAAGAAATGACCATTCACCTGTACCGTAATGGATTCAACCCAGGGTATTGGATTTGAACTTCACACGGGGAAATGGATGAAGATAACATAAACCGTTTTGAAACTTTCAAGAGTGGCAAATCTAAATACAGAGGCTCCATTCGGAGAGGTTTACTGGGAAGATAATCATGAGCGGTATAATGAAATGATAACGGACGCGTTTGGGATGGGTATGGGAGAGGATTCAGGGGAAAAGGGAAGAGGAGCCTAATCCGGACGCGAAAAGGTTTTATGACATGTTAGATTCTGCGTCGAAGCTGTTGTTTGACGAATGCGTACACTCGAAGTTGTCCACATGCGTTCGGATGATGAGTATAAAGGCCAGATCTAACCTAACCCAGGAATCTTTTGATAAGTTTGCGACGTATTGTAGCGAACTAATACTTGGACAGACGGAGCACCCACATAGTCACTATGATGCAAAGAAGTTGGTTTCTAAATTAGGGCTAAGTTCAATTAAGATTGATTGCTGCACTAACAGGTGTATGTTGTACTATAAGAACGACAATGAACTATCCGCTTGTAAATTCTGTGGGGATCCCAGGTTTCGACCAGAAAAGGTTAGGGTAGGAAAACAGAGGTCTTTAAAGAGAGTTCCATTCAAGAGAATGCACTACCTCCCTCTTATTCCAAGACTTAAGAGATTATATGCATCCATGAGTTCAGCTCCGCACATGACGTGGCACTTTAATAATAGGAGAGAGATGACAGTGTAATGACTCACCCATCCCATGGTGAGGCTTGGAAGCATTTTGATGAGAAGCACCCCAACTTTGCAAGTGAGCCTCGTAATATTAGATTAGCCTTGTGTTCAGATGGATTTGCACCAAACTCTAATTTTGGGAATGCGTACTCATGTTGGCCTGTGGTTGTAACCCCTTATAACCTACCGCCTGATATGTGCATGAAAGAGCCTTACATGTTTCTAACTTGCATAATTCCTGGACTAAACAATCCAAAAAGCAAGAATGATGTGTTCTTACAGCCTCTTGTGGATGAATTGTTGGAGTTGTGGAATCACAGAGTCCTAACGTATGATATTTCAAGTAAAAAAACCTTCAGATGCATGCTGCACTGATGTGGACCATCAATGACTTTCCGGCGTATGGGATGTTGTCTGGTTGGTCCACTCAAGGAAGGATGTCATGTCCGATATGCATGGAAGACACGAAGGCGTTCTGGTTGAAAATGGGGGGGGGGGAATTCCTGGTTTGATTGTCATCCAAGATTCCTAGATGTGAACCACCAGTTCCGTAGAAACAATGACTCATGTAAAAAGAACAAGACCGAGCAAGAGGAAGCCCCTAATAGGCTGAGTGGATTAGAAGTTTGGCAAAGAGTAAGTGGGATACCGAGAATTGTTGACAACGGTGCTGGTTTCAGAACTCCAAGGTATGGGAGAGAGCACAACTGGACCAAACAAAGTATATTTTGGGCGTTACCCTATTGGAAGGACAATTTGGTTCGACATTGTCTCGATGTGATGTACATAGAGAAAAATGTTTTTGATAATATTATGCACACAGTAATGGATGATGATCGAACAAAGGATAACGATAAGGCGAGAGTGCAGATCCGGCTATGGAGGTTCATCCGCGTCTGCATCCAGTACTCACACAGGTCCGGCTATTGCAGAGGTCGTGGACTTGAGAGAGCAGGTTCAGAACCTGTCACAGAGCCTGGAGAGCCAGGGCCATATGCTGCAGCAGCACATTGATGAAGTCCGAGCCTCAAGAGTACACTAGCTGAGAAGGATGCGCGGGCTGAGGAGCATCTACGGCGCATGGAGGAAATGTCGCGTATGATGGCAGCCTTCTACGATCCCCTGAGCCCTGGGAGCAGCGCTACTGCAGGTGGTTTAGCTTCTTCGACCGCACCACCTTTGCCACCTCGTCCACCGCCACGACACCCACATCCGAAGGGCGAGGACGACGACGATGACTACGAGGATGTGGAGCTAGGCTAGGATTTGTTTTTGAACTACGACGACTGTTTCATATTTTTTATTGTATTTGATTTTTTTGATATCTAACTTATTTCTGCTTTTGTATTTGATACTGTTTAGAATTTATACTATTTCTTGTTCGGATTATGAGTATTATTTGTGTTATTCAGGTAAGAACAGTATATGATTATTCGAAATGGACATTTAAAATCTTCCAGCGTTTCCGTCGGACACAAACTAACCCGTTACCCAAATTTCCGTCGGGTATTAAGTAACTCGTCATCAAATTTTCGGCGGGTTTTCCGTCGGATTGATGATTAGTTAATATTTTTCTTTCCGTCGGATCTTGCGTGGGATTTTATTTGCGTCGGATCCGAGTCCGACGGAAATATGGAAATCCAACTCGTTCACATTTTCAACGTTTGTGTCGGACGAATCCGACGGAAATTTGCGTCGGACGATTAAAATCCGACGGAAATATGTTTGCGTCGATCTCTTAACCGACGGAAAGTCCGATGGAAACCCTTAAGCCGTCGATTTTTTATTTAAAATCAGACGGAAAATCCGTTAACTTACGAATTTTTTGTAGTGTCACTTTGTTCACAATTAAAAATTTACCTGTACAACTCATTTATGATCAGCCCAACGAATTAAACCGGTTGTCCAATTTAATTATTTGATTACTTATTTATTTGAAAATTTTTTTAAAAAAATCTAACTTTTAACTAAAAAAATAATTTTAACAAAAGATGTCATTTTATTAGGAAAAAAAAACCTTGAAAAATTGAAATTTTTAGCGGTTAAATTGAATTTTCGAATTGATTAAAAAAATATAGGAAATGATATTGATTATCTCTTTAAAAAAAATAAAAAGGGTCGGCATAACCCGATATTTTCAACGATTAATTAGATTCAGCCTATTTAGCCACACATTTATAACGAATAGGGATGATAAAATTGGATTGCCCCGAGTCGAACCGGCCAGAGCCAATATGCCCTACCTTAAATAGAACATTTATTTTAACGGCTAAATGAGTATGAATAAATGTAGGTAATACATGTTTAGTTTTATTTGGGTATGGTTAATGGTTGACATATCCCATTATCTGCTCCGTTACATCCCATAATGTTAATTAATAAATTTAATTTTATTAAACTTTTTAGAAATTTATGTATAATTTGATAGGTATTTTAGTAATTTAAAAAGTTTTAGATATTATATCTAACTTTCTTCATCTTTCAATTTTAATTAATAATATTTTAGATATTAGAGTAAAGTATGCTTTTTGTCTCTAACGTTTTTAAAAGTTTTCGAAAATATCCTTAACGTTTAATTTGATTCAATTTTATTCCTAATGTTTAAAATAAGTTTCAATTTTACCCCTGGAGTTAAATTATTGACGGTCAACTGTTAATCAACATTTTTCTTTCCAATTTTACCCATAACTTCCCTTCTTATTCCTATGCCCCCTCACCTCTTTCTCTTCCAACCCTCTTTGTACATTCCTCCCAAAACAAAAATCTGAAGAAACACCCCCATATATGCCAACATCTCTCCTTTGCTAGCCGTGTTTACCGTTGTCTTCGCCACCACACGCCACCGTCATTACCTCAGCCACTGATTCCTCCTCCTTGTGCCTCTACCTTCCCCCTCTTCTTCTTCATTCGCTCTCCATCATCAAGATTGATAACGTCCCTACCTTCACCTCCATCTTTTGGATCTATGTCTCGTTCCCACCTTCACCTCCGCGTCGGATTCCAGATCTGCCGTTTTGTGGCCACAACTGTGCACCAGCTCTGTCTCTATCGTTATGTTCTAGTTCCCTTCCTCTGTTGTGGTTGTTCTACTCTTTGGTTTCTTTTCCTCTCCCTTCTCTATTGTTGTTGTTATTATGTTGTGTCAGGTTGATGCATTTTCAGTCATGGGTGCTGGCATATCAAAATGGTGGTACTTTTGATAGTTGAAGGTGTAGATCTTGTGGCTCTGTTGTAATGCTCTGATTTTGATTTATTTTGTTTAAGGTTTATTATGCTATTATTCTTTTTTTATCTCTGTATTATTCAAAATGTATTTATTCTCATCTTACATTTAGCAAACTTGTGAAATTGTCTTGTGGCTGTTGCAAAAATGGTGGCTGCGGAAGTGATGGGCGTTGGTGGTGGTAAGGATTGAGATTGAAAAGTGGGTGAATTTGGGATTAGAATTGAGATTGAAAATGAGAATAATGGAAATGATTAGGGTAAAATTGGAAAGAAAAATGTTGACTAACAGTTGACCGTTAATAATTTAATTCTAGGGGTAAAATTGAAACTTATTTTAAACGTTAAGGACAAAACTGAATCAAATTAAACGTTAGGGGTATTTTTAAAATTTTTCGAAAACGTTAGGGACAAAAACCATACTTTACCCTATATATTATTAATTATTTTATTTTAATTTTTTATTTTTTATGTATCTACCTGAGTTAAAACTCAAATTGGCCCCCAAAATTTGACTCGCGCGTCAAATTTGCCCCTGAATTTTCAAGTTACTCAATTTGGCCCCCGAAATTTTCATTCTGTGACTCAAGTTGGCCCGTCGCCTATATTTCCTCAATGGTGTGATGATTTAGCATGTTGACGTGTACAGTCAGTGCCACGTGTCAAAAGATAGTTTGTCCACGTGGAATCGAGTGACACAGTGGCAGTTAGTGACACGTGGCATGATGACGTGTATAATAGTGCCACGTGTCAAAACGTGATTTGTCCACATGTCACAACACTATTTGTCTATATGTCACTAGTATGTTATCATTGTACATAACTCAAATTGACCCTTAAAATTTCACTCGTGACTTATTTTAGCACCTGAAATTAACAAAAACAAATCAAATCGGTCCCCAAAATTATTTTTTATTTTTTATTTCATAAATTTAAAATTATTGATATTCTTAAAATTCATTGATTTACTTTTATTTTCTACATATTACATTGATACATAAGTTCTTATAAAAACTTTTAATTTTCATCATACTTATTTAATAATAATTAAATATTAATAAATTTTATAATATATAATTAAGTTATTTTAACAAGGTAAATATATGATTGAATAAAATATATATTTTTTGTCTTAAAATATTTATATTTTATAAAAAAAATTAAAACTTATCTAAGTCTTGTTTAATTTCTTAATAATCATTAATATTATTAGTTAATAAAAAGAACCACTTATATGAAAATTATTAAAAATAATTTATTCGTAAAATGATTAAATAGAAAGGTTAAACTTATTTTTTAGGTAGATATTAAAATTTTCATAATTTTAATAATTTAATATTTATGAAATAGAAAATAAAAGAATATTTTAGGGACCAATTTGATTTCTTTTGTTAATTTTAGGGGCATAAATGAGTCACGATTGAAATTTCAGGAGTCAATTTGAATTACGTACAATGATAATATACTAGTGACACATGGACAAACAGTGTTGTGACACATGGACAAACCACGTTTTGACACGTGGCACTATTATTCACGTGTCATTAGCTGCCACTGTGTCAATGGATTCCGTGTAGACAAACCATCTTTTGACACGTAGCACCAACTAACCACGTCAACATGCCACATCATCACACCATTAACGGAAAATAGGCGAGGGGCCAACTTGAGTCACGAAATGAAAATTTGGGGGCCAAATTGAGTAACTTGAAAATTCATGAGCTAATTTGACGCGCGAGTCAAATTTCGGGGACCAATTTGAGTTTTAACTCGTATCTACCCATTGATTTAAGTATGAAGCAAGTATATATACATACGAATTTAGGTACGATGTAAAAATTTAAATACCTGTGAGTAATAGAGCGAATAATTGAGCAATACATTAATGTGAAGGACGAGTATATGTATTTTAATATTTGGATTTCCTTCTTCATTAATAACGAATCAGGAGTGCTGAGAGAGTGAGAGCTAAATTAATTCTGTCTTGATTTATTTATGAGCTTTGAGAGAATCATTAACTAAACCAGCTTAAAAATCTTTTATCGTGTCTTTTCAATTGAAGTATATGGAAGTAGCTAGGAGTGGAAACTAAGGAAGGAGTCTCAAACGGGTATGATAAATAAATAAAAATTCAATGGTAAAAATGTTCACATGTTGGATCTGACTAGGATGTTGGGGATCGACACATGCAATATGATCATTGTGACGTTTCATGATCTTGTATATAAAAAAAGGGAAGCAAAGCTGACTTCATGACCACATTGAACCCCCTTTATCTTTCGCCTAACAAATCTCTATTATTCTAACAACTATCTCATAATTCCATAATCGTTCATTTATCATGGCCAGAATTGATAGTGCGCAATAGTTTATGGAGAAAAATTAAACAAGAGAATTTTTATTAAAGCTACTAAGCTAGAGTGGTCCATCAATTACATTAAAACACGGCTCAATAACTTTAGAGTGCACATGACATTTCATGTGGCTTGCAAGTAACTTCACTTTTTAAAATCCCAGTTTACACTGCTTGATGGATAGAATTAAAATTTACTGCATAAATATGTGGGATTAAAAAAAGTAAAAAAAACTGAATATATCTATTCATGTTTCATTTGAATCATTGTAATATTAATTGTAACAAATCTCACATAAGGAAGAAGTCATACTAGCATAAATAGTTCATCCATTAACAGACATTATAATGATGATATCCAACTGTAATCAGTGCGTTGTGATCAAAATACTTTATTGATCCACTGGCTTCTTACATGGACACGCGGAAGAGTGTCAATTACTACTCGGTGAACCTTTATACCTAAATCACAAAAAAGGACGGTGCACGTAGCCCCTTTTTATTAAAAAAAAAATAACATAAACCTATTATTACATTAATATATTGATGCAAAAACAAAAGAAAGAACGTGGAAGAGAGTGAAAGCATAAAGAAAGAAATAAAGAAAAGCCGCCACAACAACCTTCTCCAATGGCTTTATATAGAAGCCATATATCACGTCTTGAACTTCCCCCACTTTCCTTTTCTCTCTTAATCACTCCATTCTATTTGCTTTAGAATCATACATATATAGAGCTTCATTCTTCACTGCTTTTACATTTCAATGGGTTTCTATGCTGAGGACTCATCATCAGCATATGGTTTGAAAATAGGTCAAGCCATATATGAAGCAGCTCTAATCATTGCAGTTGTGAGATGGGTCTTGTGCTTGGTTTCCAGGTTCATCAAAGATAGAAGCACGACACCTCCTTCTTCGTCTTCTTCTTGTACCCTTGTGTTGACCACGTTCCGTGAGATAATGGAGAGGCTTCCGGAGACAGAAGAAGATACATCTTGTGCGGTGTGCTTGAACCAGATGAAGATGGAAGATGAGGTTAGGGAACTCGTGAACTGCTACCATGTCTTCCACAGGGAATGCATAGACAGATGGTTGAACCATGATGATAACAACCATAACCCTACTTGCCCTCTTTGTAGAGCACCTTTGCTCACTCTTAGTGAGAGCTGTCATACATCTTCAGAGAGCTCTTATGGTTGTGTGCCTCCATCCCCTCAACCCAGTTGGGCTGTGGAGAGACTTCTCTACCTCTTCGGAGATGATCTCCTTCCATGTTAATTAGCTGCATCTATAAGAATTGTGAAGACATGATTAATGTAGATTTATTATTAGTTTGTTAGTTAGAGCAATTCCTTATTTGTTGGGTTTGATAATCAATGTTAATTTGGAGCTGCAATAAATAAATTAGATGATAAGAGTAGAACTAGATAATTAGTTTGGATTTTAATTTGTTTGTATATAGATTTTTTATTTGTTTTACATCTGACATATCATGATATGATATATAATTCCATTTTTGAATTAATAATGGCTCTCTGTTTTTTCTGCAAATAAATGTTAATAAATATACGTCTTATACCATTTTGATTTTAGCCTGTCCTATCACTCGTATCATATCTGTTTAAATTTTTAAATTTTTTGCGAGTTTATGTTATGAAAGTGGTTACTTATTCCTTCATTTCTTATACAATCTGGGCAACACTTTTTTTTTTTTTGGAGCGGGGGATAGAAAATGATTCACTTCTTCAAGTATTGAACAACATACAGTACCGTGGCATAATAAGAATGCCAAATGTGCGTAATGCTTCAATTACAAGGGAAAAGAATCAAAGATATCTGTAATATTTAATTCTCCTGATGAAAAGATATAGGGGTTTCACATGGTACAGAACTATTATCATACAACAAAATACTGATCGTAAACAGCCCCGATCAGAGTTTTTGCTATTGTCCAAAAACAGCAAGGGCGAATTTGGAGTGATTTTTTTGGGTGTCTAAACAAGGAGTGAAAAAACAACTACCCTGGGCCGGCAGCCTCGTGGCGGAGGATCAGATCAAGCTCGACACAAATGAATATTGGGAGATGGATGAAACGAATATTACGTTTTCTATTGACTTTCTACAAAACTGTGATAGAAATTATAAGATTGCTATGGTAAAAGAGGTTTCAGCTGTGCTTGAAATAGATCACCAAGAGCTCCTCGAACATCCATCTGATTAAAATCAAATTCAAAGGATTAGGATTATCAGTTTATAAAAGAAAGGATTTTTTTACTCTACATTCCGACTGTTCAGCCATCCTAACATCAAAATTCGGATGTAATAATATAATATTTGTTTCTCCATAAATAATGTAATCATCTAATGTTACTGCCCATCAACAAAGAGTCAAAGATAAATTCTACTCAAATACAAAAATGCAACTAACAAGTTGACAGTAGGAGTATAGGACCATTAGAGTAAATTTAAGTAGATTTTGTTTCATGCCACGCCCAAAATAATATATATATATTTTGTTTTATAGGATAGGATTAGGCACCTACCATCTGTTTTGTTTTGCTTATTATAGGGAAACCCTTATTCCCAATTTGTATCATCCTTCTCATCTTAATTGAAGTTTTTCTTCTTTTTGTATTAAAAAAAATATTTAAATAGCTAATTTCATTTTTTTTCTTTTTTTTCATTTTAATCATTACTAAGACATTTCAAAAAAAATGGTTTAATTCTATTCAATTGTTTTAACTTTGTCAAGACAGGCAAAACTAGCAAATGCAAAAATATATTAACATTATTGAGAATTAATTTCTATTTTAAAA
>JASCZI010211801.1:26683-51019 GCA_036250425.1 Stylosanthes scabra | reverse complement strand
ATTACGAAGGTAAAGAGGAAGTTGGTTAAAGATTACAGCGGGTGATAAAATGCACCCCCACTCACTTTCGCGCAGCAAAACGATTTTGAGAGAGAAAAAAAAAAAACAAAAAGGCACTCACTCTATTACCAACAAGCATGGAGAGGGGGAGAGAGAGGGGAATTTTGAGGGGTGACATATCAGGATCACATGGCGTGTTGGAAGAATAAATAATGCAATGGCAATAAAGGAATGAAGGTGATTAGACAAAAAAAAATGAAATAGAGATCGTTCCTTTCGTTCCTTTCATGATGAAGAACGAGTGTCAAAAGATTACCAAAGTAGAGAGGAAGTTGGTTAAAGATTACCAAAGTAGAGAGGAAGTTGGTTAAAGATTACAGTGGGTGGTAAAACGCACCCCACTCACTTTCGCGTAGCAAAACGATTTGAGAGAGAGAAAAACAGAAAGGCACTCACTCTATTACGAACAAGCATGGAGAGTGGGAGGGAGAGGGAAATTTTGAAGGGTGACATATCAGGATCACGTAGCTGGAAGAATAAATAATCCAATGGTAATAAAGGAATGAAGGTGGTTAACCTTATTTTCAATTTCAATTTAATTTATCGAGAGTTGTCAAATTTTTAAATTTTTTAAAATATTTTGTAGTTCAAATCGGATTTTTTTTTTTTTGTCTATTCTGGAATTTTTATTGATTATTTTTTTGTGGTTTACTCTTTAAAAATAAAATATATAGTTTCTAAGATAGAAAAATAAAATATTAAGCAGTGAGCAGTTAGCAGCACCTCGTATAAACCAATCTTTGAGCCATTCTTCCCCACGAGAATCTTGCGTTGGCTTAGTTTGTTAGTAATGAAGTGTTGCTCAATTCTGAGAAAGCAATGAAGGGGTAACACCTCTTGTTATACTTGGACACCTTGCGTTTTTCCAGTCTTCCATTGTTAAACTGAAATTAATAGCATCTTCATTTGATGCAGCAATGATTCTTAAGTCAACACTCGGGTCCAATGGAATCTTTTTTGTATACAGCTGGAGAAAAGTCAACATAAAGAAATATATTCATGCTCTGAAATACTTATCAATGAAGAATTCTACATAGCAAGCAGAATGATAGAAGGCAAACTGAAGGATTGCTTTCTTGCTATGTAACTAGTGTTAAAAACTATAGTTACCAGGGAAAGAGATGAAAGGTAACGTTATCATCCACAACCAGACCATTCCAAAATGTTTTAGTTGTCAAGATGAAGAGAGATACTATTTCCTATTTCTTATCAATAAAATAAGGAAAATTAAGAAAATAATGAAAGAGTATTCAAATAAACATAAAAGAACAATTGAAAACAACAACATATTCATATAACAATAAATTAATAAAATATATTTGCATTTTAAAAAATTAACAATATATATGTTCAAGATCTGATTTGATTTCTTTTATTTAGTATTGAAATTAGGTTTCAAAATTCAAATGATTTTAAATTTAATTTTAATTTTCGGATTTGCTTTATTTAATAATAGGATTATAAGTTAGAAGTTTTTTACTAAAAAATAAAAAATAGGTGTCATACATATATGTGTTTATACAGTGGGGATGGGTTATTTAGAATTAAACTTACAGTTAAACCAATTGAAATTATAGTAAACGATTTAATGAAGGGTTCGATTTTCAAAACCTTCGTTTTTAGAATTTTAGGTTTTTTTTTTTTTGACAAATTTGGTTTTTAGTTTGTTGGGTTAGGCAATAGTTATCATAAAAAAAATAAAATTTAAAAATTACATTACAATGCTAATAATAGAAGTAGAAGAGAAATATTAAGGCCAATATTATTGGCTATTTCTTAATATTAATAAAGACTTTATGACAATTATATGGTTTTAATATTATTAGAATTTAAGTTTTAAAATTTACTTTACAAAAAATTATTTTTAATCTAATAAATAAATTAAAAAATATTTTTTTATATTATTGTACCCAAATATAATTATAAATAAAAAATATTAGTATATGAAAATATAAAAACATGATATTATTTTTACTTTTGAAAAAATATCGTAAAAAAAATCATTCTAAAAAAGATGGCGCTCTAAGAGGCTCTTATAATAGTATAAAACCTATCTATTCTTATAAAAAAATGTTGTACAATTAAACCCTATTTTAGTTCTAAGATTCATGGAGAGTGCCCGGTTATCATCATTCCACTCCCTTCTTGGTCTACTTCGGTTACAACTTTTTCTAAGGTACGGTGCGATCAGACCAAGTGCGAGATTGGATCAAAAATAACGTATGAAAGGATTATGGTCTAGTACGATCGATCAAGGAATTGCGTAAATAATAAAAATGCGGCTTGAGCGGCCACAGGACTGAATCCATAGAAACCTTGGCTTAGTGCCATTACTGTAAGCGGCGGATGATTGGTATGCAGGATCGGTTGCTACAGGTTTCACATTCATGTGAATCAAGAGATTGGCTTGAATTGAAAGGCTTTCAACTAGCCATTGTACCTGAGCGAGAAGTCCTTTTTTACACGAGATCCATAGATAGGAACATAGTTAAGACACTAAAATAGTCTTCCAAATTGAAAAAATTACATTAAATTAGTCTCTAACTTTTTTTTCGGTCTAATTCTAACAAATTTTGTAAGTGATGTGACAACTGCTTGCACGTTGAATAATAAGAAATGACATTGTTTCACTTATGATATTAAATCATGATTAAAAGTAACATAATTTACTATCTAACCCCTCCACAACACTTTAATTTATGCTTATTAGATATTAAATGACATCATTTTAATGACTATTTCATAAATGAATAAATGATTTTAAATGTTGTCTAACGCAAATAACAGCGCCTATTTTACTCACGGAATTAGTTAGAATTAGACGAAAATAAGATTATGGACCAATTTGGTGTAATTTTTTCAAATTCTATGACCAAAATAGTGCAATTAAAATTTCAGAAATCATTTTGATGCAATATGTAAATCAGAAAGACCAAAATGATATTTAACTCTTCTTTCACATTTTTACATTACAGAAACCTATCTATCTATTTATATATATAAAAAAGCGTAACTAATAAAAAATAAGCCAATATTAGCCAATAACTTAAATTAGATGTTTTATTTCTGTATGTTTCAGATGTTTTATTTTTAGATTTCGGATATTCTGTTTCTAAAATTGACTTATAGTTACTTTAATTTATATTTTTTTGTTAGCTAATTTGTTGGTTTGAAAATTATTGGTATATGTATTTTCCCAAAAAGAAAAGCTTAATCCAAAATTCCAAATCCAAAATCTCATGGACACCCAAAAAAGAAAAAAAAAAAAATCCAAAATCCCAATAGAGGAACACAACCTCTTCTTTTTCTTCTTACTTTTCAGTTTTCACTGATAAACACAATTAACAATATACCTTTCTGAAACTATTGGAATGTTCTTTAATCTTTACCTCCATTCATTCATTCACTCACTCACTCACTCACTCTCTTTCGTAAATCCTTCTTCTTCTTCTTCTTCTTCTTCTTCTTCTTCTAATTTTCATTTTAAACCTCTTTCTTGTTACTCTCACTCACTCTTATCAACTCCCAAACAAAAACCCTAGACTCCCTCCAATCTCCGATTCTCGCTTCCTATTTTGCTTCACCCTCTCGGTAAGTTTCCGACTCTTCCCCAAATCACCTTCTTTTCATACGCAAATCTCGATTGGAATAAATTATAATCACCGTGTTCACATTGCCCTTGTTGCTTGCGCACTGTTCAAAGAGACAAACTCTATTTTTATCTCATGCTTTCTTTGTTATATTAGAATTAAGCTAACAATGTTTGCAGAATATGAATGATGGGATTGGATTTTTCTGTGGTTATTCAGGGGGGTGCTTTTTGGAGGCTTGGATTGAAGTGTGGATGGTTCTTCAAGTGGTTTTTCTTTTCTTGTTCTAGTTGCTGTTAGATTGGTAGTTTTAGTTGAACATCAATTGCAGTTGGATTGGGATTGAGGATTCTGCATATATAAGATAAGGTAAGATGTATCATCAAGTGAGTCATGGCACTTCTTTTGGACAGGGTGGTTCTCATCCTCCTCCGCCGCCGCCTCCCCCGAATGGTTATCAACAGCAACAGCCTCCTCCTCCTCCTCATCTGCCACTACAGTTTCAGCAGGGTGCTCCCATTCCGGTTCCACAAGGTCATCATGTTTACCTACATGGTCATGGACCACCCAATGTACCTTCCACTAGTTCTGTGAATCATCCCTTTCAAGCTCCACTTGGAATGGTGCAAAGTGCAGGACAGTATGGGAGTGGCATGGCGGCGCCACCATCTAGAGTATTACCACCTCCTCCCCGGCCGCTGCCATCATCTTCCCCGGGGCAAGTTTTGTATAAACCTCCTTTTGGTCTGCCCCCGCCGCCCCCTGTTGGATATGTTGGGAGTTATCAAGTTCCTCCTGTTGCTCCTCCACAGCCGCCACCGCCGTCCTCTCTGCCGCCCATTCTGCCCCCTGCCCCTCCTATGACTTCTACCTCCGGCGAGGCTTCTGGCACTGAGTTGAAGGCTGTGGATTCGGTTGAGAAAGGTGTGGCACTGATATGCAATTATGATACTAATGGGGACAGTGGGAATTTGGATCCTCCCCAACCTCTGCCATCAGAAGAAAAATCTGTTAAGAAGATTGAAGCTTTATGCCAGCTTATTGCTGAGAATGGTCCTGATATTGAAGACAAGATTCGTCGAGAGGAGTTTCAGAATCCTGAGTATCAGTTTTTGTTTGGTGGTGAACCAGGAACTGAAGCTGCAATCTCCCATGCCTATTTCCTGTGGATGAAGAAGAAATGCAATTTGGAAGATAGATGGCATGAGAAGAAAATTGAATCACAGTTAAGACCTCTATCAGTAGACTCTACTGGGCCACCGTATCATCTGCATATTGCAACTGAAAGTGCTGACTCTGACATGGAGATGGAAGGTCAGTTTGCTTTGTTGTGATCCTGATATAAATTATGATATGGTGCTATCTCTCTTATGCTAATGCTCAAAAGAACTACTGAATAAGCATTTGCATAATCAGTTTTGTACTTCTGTTATGGAATATTTATCACCTCTTTTATTTTCTTATGCTTGGATGCTCTAATGTAGAGGATGCAGTTTAGAGAGTAAAATGTAGAGCTGATGATAAACATTGATGGTAATCTAGAGTTGATTGCTCTTGATGGAAAAGCCAATGCCTAGTTATATGAAGATACAAGCACCTAGATAACAAATGATGATACACTTGAACCCACCATTTTAAAATTAGCTATCATATAATATTACATGCACTTTTATCTCTTAAGAGTACTTATAGACTGTTAACTTAATAGGATTTCTTGATAAATGCCCTAAGGATGAATATCTCACCTGTTTAAGTGTGACATGCTGCTCTCTCCAAAGTGTATGTAGCAGATTAGGAAAGAGAATAATGTCCTGTGTAGTTGCTTATTTGTTTTGGCTCTTTTAATCTTGTGGATGATACCTCATAGAATACAGAAAATTGGCTGGGCCTGGGAGAAAAAGTAGTGACCTGAACATAGTCATATCATGGCTATTAGAGTTACTTTGTATATCTTTTATTTTTGAATTTCTTACAATTTTCTTAGAGAATGAGTCTGATCTACTTTATTTAATTCTGTGTATGGGTTAAGATGATATCACTCTTTCCGACAAAGACCAGGGACCAAATTATGCAATTGAAGCCCTAACTCAGCAGCCTCATCAGGTTGGTGGTGAATGTAGCATGAATGAGAATACACATCAGCTGCAGAATTCAACAGAAAATGAGCCCTCCAAGGACATCCTAGCAAGTGGTGCATCAGGTTCTGGTTCATGTTTGATTAATCATTAATTCTGGAATAACTTGTTTGATTATCATTTCCTTTTGATTGGTTAGACACTTAGACATGATTTTTCATTCACTCAAGTATTAATGCTGATGATTGATATTGACATTAGGCACACTGGTAATTTCTAATTGCCCTGAAAGTCTTATAACTGGAATTCTGTAGTGTCTACTGCTGAATACACACAGTATTAATTTTGATTGGTTGAAGTCTTTCTCACTTTAAGCACTGAGCTTGATTTGATTTGCATGCATTAAGTGCAGAAATTGCTTAAAATATATAGAGAATTTTCTCTAACATTCAATTTTATATTTTATTACATTACATGTTCAATGTTTGTTTGATTTGACAATTATGAACTATAATTGTCATTGTGTCAATAAATAAGTGAGATTATAATTGCTGATGCAAAATGTTGAAAGTTGTAAAAGATTTGGAGTGCTCTGTTAGTGTGTTATTTGATAGCAAATTCATCTTAGAGCTAACTCTGAGATATCCATTATTCAAGATATTCGCTGCCTGTGTTAATAAGGCTCTTTAATAAAATACAGGTCCTGGGAATATCTCCACTTTTGAGCACATGAAATCTGCAATATCAGTTACCAAGGTTGATAGTCCTGTGAATGGATCAAGCAAAGTGGCTAAAGTCCCCATGGGCACAGGTTTTGAGAAACCTGCAGCTCCTCTAGCTGAAGGCTTCATTCGAAATGGGACTTCTGATCTTGTGGAAGCGATTGATGCTGATAGAGATTCTGGACAACTTAAAAGGAGTGGCAGTCCAATAAAGCTTCTTCAAGATTATGCTTCTGATGATACTTCAGGTAATGAAGATGAAATATCAGCAGGAGCTGCCAGTGGTGTTTCCAGGAGTCACTTGGTGACTGATATTGGATCCAAGAGTCCCTCTGGTACTCGGAAGGGGTTTGGACATCTCTCCGAAACAACTCCAAATAATATACAAGAATCTAGAGAACGCATTGAAGATTACCATGAAAATCAGGTGTCCGTTGCTGCTTCCTCAGAAACCAACCCAGCGAAAGATTTGTTAGGTAGTAAAAGTAGTAATGCTGAACAAGTGGATGAGAGGAAATCCTCAAAGTTAGAAAAGAATGTCGTGAAGGTAGATAAATTTGGAAGGCACCCCAAAGAAGCTCCTACAGATAGTGACTCTGAGTCTGATGATTCTCACTATCGTCAGACTAAGAGGGGAAGCAAAAGAGGCAGAGGGAGGAGTCGCAGCAGATCTCCTCGACGCAGAAGTCGGAGTAGGAGTAGGAGTAGGAGGAGGAGAAAGAGTCCCAGGAGGAGAAGGGATAAAAGAAGCCGATCTCGCAGGTATGGACTACTGCTGCATTGCATTTTAGGATGCCCTGATTGCCTACCTGTTAACTTGAATCCTGTTGATGAGGATCGTCTTTCTTTATTTTCATTTAGAGTTTTGGTCTTGATTGCCCCATTTATCTTCTTGAAGAATATGGCTTTGGCTAATCTCATTTTGTTGGTTTCAGCCGGTCTCCACGATATCGTAGAAGCAGGAGTAGGTCTCCAATCTTAAGACGTACAGGGGACTTTCGTGGCGAGAATGTGAAAAGGGACAGGGGCCAGTGCTTTGACTTCCTTCGGGCAAAGTGCTATCGTGGAGCATCTTGCAGGTACTCTCACCATGAATCTGACAAGAATGCTAGTTTGAGGCGCCATAGGAATAAATATGATCAAGAAGTCCATCATCATGCAAAAAATGTTAGTGATGGTATAAGAAGTCAGGATGTGGATCAAAACGAGGAGAGAAAAGAGAAAGACAATTCTGTTAGGCATGCTATTCTGCCTAATACTTCTGGTATTGACAGTCAATCGGTAAGTGATGATCCAAATAAATCTGAAAGGTTCAGAGAGACTGTTCTTGAAACGAAGGAAATCTTGGTTGATGGTTTTCTTCCCGAAGTTTTAAGTGGTAGTGATGCCTCTAAACCATGTCATGGCACGAATGAAGATGGTGTTCACGCAGAAGATAATTCATTTGTTTGTAAAATACCCAACACATCTATTAGCCAAACTTTACCATATCTGTTACCGCCATCTCAGCCATTTTCAGCCCCTAGCTCTGTTGGTCCACCACTTTCATTACAACGGCCTTTATTACATAATAATTCCTCGGTGGAATTACCACCTCATGCTTACCAGTTGCCTCCCCCACATGTTGTTTCACATGCACAGGGTGAGAATGCCGTGCATTTGCCACAAATTTCAAGGGACTACAGTGTACCACAACAAAATGCATCATTCCCTTTTCAGTCCAGTGCGAGAGATAAAATTGAACCTTCCCCAGCTCTGGTACACACACACAGTCCTCACTTCAGTGTACCATTACAACCCAGTTACCCCTGGACATCATTGCCGCTACCACCTCCTCCTCCACCTCCTTCACAAGTCATGTATAATCCCATTTTAAGTTCAGGAGTTTCAACATCATATGTTTCTTCAGAATTTAATCAAAGTCAATTGCATTCAAGAGGTGACTTTTCTGGTAAGCCTGGATTGCCTTCTCATTCTCAGAGTTCTGAGTTTCAGGATCATGTCTACCCAGCAAATCAATTGCTTTCTGGGCCAAATTTTAGTGAAGACCATTATAAGCAATTACCCATGCAAGATTCGAAACTTCCAAATTCTGGTGGTCAACATCCTCTACAAAACCAATACTCCTGGCAGTCAGATGCAATCAGAATACAGCCTTCGGTTGGTGGGAATTTACCTCCAGAAGATCATTTCAAGACATCTTCCCACACACTTCCCTCATCACAGAAGCAACAACCAGTGCATAGTTTTCAACATTCTGCATCTGAGGGTAATTTGGGTGTGCCTGGAGAAACTGTTACCTTATCTAGATATCCACCTGATGTTCTGGATAGCAATCATTCGACTTCTCTTCCAACATCTGTGGGATCGAGAATTCCTGCTCACTATAATCCTTATGCTTCAACCTTTGAGCAGCCACTTGCTTCCAAATTCAGTTCAACTATTTTTAGACAAGAAAGTGATGTAATCCATGGTGACAATTATGGTTCTAGGTTGAATCCTACTTCTACAAGTAGGGAGCACATCGATGATGTTGGATCAAGGAAGTTAGCATCCTCACCGAAGTCTTCTAGAGCTAATCAGTATGATCCACTATTTGACAGCATTGAACCAACATCCTCTTCTCTCAAGAAATTTGATTTTGAAAAACAGGAAGTTACAGGTGAATCCAATGTCAGCCTAAGGCCCAAAAGTTCTAATCTGTCGTTGGATGCGGAAGAACAAAATAAGCATGAGGAGGTTGGGGCTGTTGCCTCTACCACATCTCATAATAATGACGAATATGGGGAGACTGCAGATGCAGAGGTGGGTGATGTTGAAAATGAGAGCCTAAGTAATCATATGGATGTTGCAAACATGACTCCAGGGGAGGTTGAGATTAATCAGATCAAGTCTCCAGGGAAGAAAAAGAAGAGCAAGGATTCTAGATCAATGAAATTGTTCAAAGTTTCCATTGCAAATTTTGTTAAGGATGTTCTGAAACCGTCATGGCGGCAGGGTAATATGAGTAAAGTTGCATTCAAAACCATTGTGAAGAAAACCGTAGACAAGGTGTCAGGAACCATGAAAGGCCATCGAATGCCCAAGTCTCAAGCGAAGATAAGCCAATACATTGACTCATCGCAGCGAAAGTTGACTAAACTTGTGATGGTAATTGATTTTCCTTTTCTTTTCTCCTTGTCAATGGTAGCTGATATGTGTTTAGTTTTCACTGCATTTTTAAGTACATTGCCATAAGTGTTTAACCAAAATGTTGCTCCTATGCTGCATTGCTGGTACAAAGATCCAGAATTGTTGATATATGTATATAGAATTAATCTACGTGTACCACTGTACACCTCCGTACACACTATTTTTAGCATTACCGATATATATTTATATATTTTCTTTTTTTGCAAAATCTGTAAATTACATGTGTGACTTGGAAAGGGGATTTAAGCATAAGTTCATGGCTCTTCAGTGTTACATACATAAATCTGTTAGTGACATTCCTAACTTCATTTTCTGTAGGGTTATGTTGACAAGTATGTCAAGTCATAAAAGATGACCGCGGCTGGTTCTGGAGTCAATAGTTGCGACATCATCGCAAGAAAGGTTGAGTCACCCCACTGCAGTGTGAGGCATGCTGGATTATGTGACAGTGGTTGATATCAGCATTCCATTCCTCATAGGGTTCTTGTTTCTATCTCAAATATGTATGTATGTAATGTATTTATCTTTTTCATCCTTGAGGTTAGTTATATTTTCTACTTCCCTTTTGCATGTTAATAGTATTTCTGATGAGTAGAGTTAATCTATTAATATTTTGCTTGGCCGTTTAATGTTTTTTGTGATAAGCAAAGTATATTAAAAGTTTTGAAAACATTCTTTTATTTAATTATGCTCTAAAGCTTGCAGATATCAAAATTAACATGATGAGAATTTTGATCGTTTTATTGCACCCAAAATGGGATAAAAAAAGAAAGAAAATTGTTGGCAGTTTATTACCTGAGTTGTTAGAATTAGAAATCAATAAGTTATTCATCACGATGGAGGCAGAAGGTGGAAAAGATAATGAAGGAGAAGAATTATTTAATTTAAGGAAATGATGATAGTAGAACTTTCAGTGCAAAATGTTGAAAAATGTAAGTTATTTAAGGAAATGACGATAGTGGAACCTTGTTCTTGGAAAAGGAGGAAGACAAGAAGGGAAAGGCTGTAATTTAAAGTAGAATAGTTTAGTGTCAAATAATTTTTTATTCAATGTAATTTTTTTTTTGATAATTTCTACACAAAAAGATTACTTTCTCCTACAGCTTTCAATCAAATTTTGATATACATATCGAATATACAATAACAAATTTTATTGTGAGATAATTAAATTTCTAAAAAAAAATTAATTATTCTGTTGGTTCCTATTAATGCCACACACAAATGAAAAAATATATTTTTCTTTATATATAATTAAATATTTTGTTAAGATATTAATTTTTTTCTAGGAATTTAATTGAAGAATTGAATATTATATAGAAATTTAATTAAAAAAATATAGAAATTATACGAATCAATAAAATAATTAAATCCTAAAAATATTACTATAAAAGAAATTAGTCTCCTGTAAAAAACAAAAGAACCCATTTATCAGACTATTTCCAATACTTTTTATTTATTGAATAAAAATTTGTTATATATTAAAATTAAAATATTAATGTGAATTTCTTAAAGACAATTTGAGTAATAATAAGTCAGCAATAATAATAAGACTACGGCAACTGTTAAGTGGTAACCCTAAACAAGAGAACCTCTCTCTCTCTCTCTCTGAATCTATATTTTCCCTCTTAAATTCATTTGTGACGTGACTCTGTCTGAATCTGATTGAATTCGAATCAGACTTGTTCTTCGTCAAATTCAGGTACTTCACTTTCACTTTCACTTGCTCGATTACGCTCTCTAAACCCTAAACCAGTAAGCCAACTTCGTCTTCCTTATGCGTTTTTGCTTAACTTCCCTTCCCGCTGTTTCAATTGCATTCAACATTACAAACCTTTTTTCTTCAATTTTTCTTTCTTTATTTATTTTTAGTAGAATAATGGACTAAGATATGTCTCAATGGATGGATACATTGTGTTGTGGAAATAGAATGTTACAAAAGAACTATCTTTTGATAATGCTAATCTGAAGTGCTTTTTTTTTTTTTTTTACATGTTATGCAGTAGTTTTTCTGTTATTTATTTATTAAGTATTATTCTGTGGGGAAGATGGTGAATTTTGGACACAATTTAGTTAGATTAATGTGCTAGAAAAATTACTAGAATTGTTGCAGAGTTTTTGTTTCCAATGAATATGAACAATGAACATGTGAATGTACAGTTTGTGATTTATATATGTTTCCGGAGAAAGATTATTGATATATTTGATTTTTGGATTCAGTGATTAATTTGTATATGAGGCTCCTGCAATAGCCAGTTTGGGAGGTACTTTTTTGATAAGTACAAAGGGAATACATTTATCAGGGGAAGCTGAGTTGTGAGAGAAAGAAGAAGAGATTAGGTAAAACCGTTCGACATAAAGTTGTTGTGGTTGTTGTTCGATTGTTGATTCTCCTCTGAAGACTAGTGCTGCTATGGAGGAATTAAATTTACCATCGAAGCAGAGTCTGGAAGGAAAGGAAAAGGAACAAGGTGAAGTTGCTGAACATCCTTCTCTGAAGAATGATGCTACTGCAAACGAAGTGAATCCATCACGGGATCGGGGATGGTGGAGAAAGAAAGAGACGAAACAAGGTGAAGCTGCCGAGTGTAAAGGCACTACTACAAAGGAGGTAGATCCATTGCCCTGTAAAAATGTTGCTCATAAAAATAAAGGTCCTAATGTTTCTCTGGATAATTGTGGTCTAGAGACTGATGCCACTTCTGAGAAAATAAATTCATCACCGAAGCCAAAAAGGAAAAGAAAGGAGGAGAAACTGGTTGAAGCTGTTGAACATAAAGGTCCTAATGCTTCACTGGGTAAAACTACTCCAAATACTGATGTGGATAATAAACTTTCTAATATTGATGCTAATAGAGAGGATGCAAGTTCGTCGTCGAAGCGGAAAAGGAGGAGAAAGAACAAGAAACAAGAAAATGCTGTTGAACATAAAGGTCCTCATGCTTCCCCGGATAAGATTTCTCAGAAGATTGATGATACCACAGGGGATTCATTACAGATATCCCCAGCTTTACCTCATTTGTTAGGCTCCCAAGATATTGTAGAATGTAGTTCTAAAAAGAAAACCAGAAGACGGAAACGGCGGAAGACAAAACATAATGCTGTTGAAAGCATTGTTAACACTTGTGATGCACCAAACGATACCTTTTCATCAAAGCTTTGTACACCTGCCTTGACTTCAGAACATCCAATTCAATCTATGTCCACTGATCCAGTAAGAGGACAATCTTGTGCAGAAACGAATATTTGTCAGCGAGGCAATAACAAAGGGAAGCAGCATATACCAAAAAAGGAAACAGAAAACACCAACGGGGAGTCTGTTTCTCAGCACATAAGCCTTTCTAACTCGAAGAATAAGCTTCTTATCCTTGATATGAATGGCCTTCTAGCCGACTTCGTCAAAAAGGTTCCTCAAGGAAGTAGAACACCAGATTTTAATATTTATGGCGGAAGAAAAGGATCGACAAAAGGTGCGAAGTTCAAATATCACAATTCTTAATTTATCTGTTGTATGAATTTGACTGACTTGTGGCCTTTGCTCTTTGCAGTTTTCAAGAGGCCCTTCTGTGATGATTTTCTACAGTTTTGTCTTGACAGGTTTCACGTTGGTGTTTGGTCATCTAGAAAGAAGTATTTGTCACTCCATGACTGCTCTTATCTTGTTGCATGTGTTTATTGGTTTGAAATAGGGGGTTTAATATGCCATTATGAACTGGTTGGTTGCATTTCAGCATTAGAAGAAGTGGGCTTCATAAATTTATTTATGCTGTGTCCTGATTCTTGTATGAAATTATTGGCAGGAAAAAACTTGGTAGAGCAGTCAACAAAATTTTTCGGCAATTGGCATCCAAACTGCTCTTTCGCTGGGTAATCTATTCTTAAAATCTGTGCTCTCTAGCACAATTTTTAGGCACTTTTGATCTGGCAAACAAGTCAATTATGAATAATTTCTTAATGTAGTTGTACTGCATCTTCTATCAAACTGTACCTGAGGAACATTTTTAGTTTTTACGTTTACTAGCATGTCATTCCTTGCATTTATTGGTTAATATCTCACATCTCTGCATTATAACTTGTGCTGCTTCGCTAGCTTGCTGGTCTCCCCTTGTGGAGGATATTCCATAGCATTACTAGTTTGTAACAGTATAAGGATTTCACTCTTGGCCAAAATGGAACTTCAGTCCTATTTGAAATTTCTTTCGATGGCATTGACTCTTTCCATATTGCTTTATTATATAGGATCGGTCCCAGTGTACGAAAACACCAACTTGTACCCTTGAGGACAAAGACAAGCCAATTGTGTTCAAGGAGATTCGAAAGTTGTGGGAAAAAGTGGATGACAGTCTTCCATGGAAGAAGGGAGAGTTTAACGAGTCAAACACGTTATTGTTGGATGACTCCCCTTACAAAGCTATATTGAATCCTGTAAGTTCTGTTCTTTGGTTTTCCTTTCGTGCAGTAAGCTTTGTCTTTTTGTTGGTGTTCTGTTAATTTTCTCATGCAAATTATTTTCAGAGGAACTCAGCAATATTTCCCAATTCTTACCATTTTGATGACGCTGGCGACACAGCATTAGGTGAGACATGCTTCTTACCATTATTTGTTTATTTATTTTTTCTTATGATAAATATATTCAGTCTTCTACTCTTCTTTCAAATTTCAAATGCATAATGATATGGCAGTGAGACTGTATTACGTTGCATGACGGTTCATGGTAACTTTTCACAGGTCCGGGAGGTGAGCTTCGGGTGTATCTTGAAGGGCTGGCTGACGCTGAAAATGTTCAAGAGTATGTGGCATCACATCCATTTGGCCAAGATCCCATAACCGAAGCTCACCCATCTTGGAATTTCTATCATGAGGTCACCGAAGCACTTAAACAACGCCAAATTGCTTATCAAATGCGGGGTAAATGTGGTTGAGATTATTCTTGCCCTATTGATTCATTTGGCATGCATGGTTTAACTTTAACATTTAAGTCACTTCAATTATCAGAATTCTGTTAGGTTTTTGCTTTAGAAAGATGTCCGAAATAAGATTTGTCATTTATACTCCTTGCAAGGTTAGGCATATAGTTTTCTTCGTCATGTCGTAACTTTCCATGACAAGGCACAATAACGTCATTTGATCCATATGGCCGAACCCTCCTAACCCTTGGAGTGGGATTGGACTCTGTTGCTATTAATGAAGAATATTTTGAACATTGATAGAGAAAGGAAATTAATTTTCATCAAAGTTATGTCTTGCCATTATTTCTCTTAATTCGAGTGGAATTTATTGCTAGCATCGGTGATGTGGATAAATTATGATGCTCAAATTGAGACTCTACAGCTAGAATGACAGGGATTGTTTAGCAAATATCATTGTTATCGTTTTTCTTCTTGTGCTGTTTAATACTTACTCTAAATATGGTTGTTGCAGCTATGTCTAGGGGACAATTGGGGAGCTCCACCGTAACGGACCAAAATACGGTCCATTTGCAGCCTGCTGCCGGAGATCCTCCACAATCGCCCTTAGCATTTGTTGCTCCTGTCACCGGTAATCCACAGCTGACCAAGGTGCCACCACCTCCTGCCACCCGAGAAGCACTACAATTGACTGATCGTCTGCCACTTCCTTCCACGGCCACTGCGGCCATCCTTCCTTAATGCTTGTCACCACACAAACCACAGCTGGAAATTCCAAAACCGTGCGGCAGCACCGTTCCCCTTCAAGAATTCCTGCACCATCCTGTGTCATGGTGAATGTTGCCTGCCTCTGCGAGAAACCACTCGCCGTGTTTCCAAATGACCCACCGCCGTTCTCCATGCACTTCGAGCCAGCCACAGTGCGCCTCCTTTGCATTGTGCTGCTTCTGCTGCATTTCCTCTTCGGTTCAATTTTTTGTGCTTTGGATCTCATTCTATTATCTGGGTTCCAAAGCTCTGATTGTTGTTGTTAGCATCATGCGGATTACTATTCCATTGAAACTGGATTTTTTGTTGTAATCTTTTACTTTATTTTGAGTTGTTATTTACCATGCATTTTTGTGCACTTTGTGTTTTTTTTTTTTTTTTCTTTCATCAAGAAACTTTGTTTATTATTGCTTTCAAGATGTAAAGCAGAGGCCAAGAGCTAGGAAATGATATTTCACTGATAATAATAATAATAATAAATAAATAAATAAATAAATAAAATCTTTTTTCACCTGGACAAAGAAGGGTTGTCCTTTTTTCTTTTGGACCTTAATAATGAACAAAGTTTTAATGTGTGAATTTTATTTTATTTATTTTTCCATTACCCCCCTTCATGTGAGAACTTTCTAATGGTTTCGATTAGTTTGGTTTTGTTTTTTGTTTTCATGGTTAATGATAATCAAGCCATTTGTTTTTAGCAGGTGCAAATCATGAATAAGATTGCATGTGCTTCATAGTGTTGACATATTATCATGCATGAATACATCACCCACCAACCATTCAATGCTTCTAATTTCCATCTACAAGCAACTATTTTAATATATTAAGAAAAAATGGGGCGCAATTCTTTATTATTAACAATATATATATATATATTTTCTTTTTTATTTCTCACCCAATCAGGCCAAATGACTAATTCGTGATAAATTTAATTTTTATTTAAAAATTTATAGTTGGATAATAGATTATTATAAATTTTTTGAAATTTTTTATGGGAACTATTGAGGTAACCATTGGATCGAGTGAAGTTATTTAATAATATTATTTTTTTAATGCTTTGGTCAACAAGAATCTTTTGCTTAGGACCACCCCTACTATTACTAAATGGTCCCATTCAATAAAAGCTTTTTTTTTTTTTGAAAAATAAAAAATAAAAGCCCATAAGTCCAAACTAGGTTTTGATATTCTAACACTATCATCATTATCCTAAAATAATGATAATGATTTAGAAACTAAACAAGTTGGCAGTGATTACAACTTAAATAAATAACATGTTAATCATATAACCTAAAGTGATAAGTTATTTTCAATTAATATTTCATTAAATAATAATTATATAATTTGCTTAAGTATACATTCGATTAGATTTATAGCTTGAAAAAAAAAGTAATTACCATCATTTCTAGCTTCTCTTAGTTAACATCATTTAAGGTTTGTTTGAACTTTCAACAAATGTTATTAGAAATGCCAAATTATATGTATATATATATCTCTCACGTATGGAGTAAATAATTCAATAAATATCTTTTTCTCTTAAATAAAAAAAGATGTACCATCTTAACAAGTAATTACCTACGTGCTTATGCGACTTTTAACACACAACCAAATATAATCTTTTTGCTTAATAAAAATATTTTGGAGGGACTAAATACTAATAGTCAAAAACCCATAAGAATGACAATCTATTTTAAAGTTTTTAAATGAAAAAACATGTTAGTAAAAAAAAATGAAAAAACATGATTGCCGAGATATAAAATCGTACATTAAAATTATTCAGATATAAGTTTATATAAATATAAAAAATTCTTTCATAATATAAATTTTATCACTTATGTCTTATAAAAATTAGAATAAAATACATATATAAATCCTCATATATTTTTAATAAAATTCACATTTATATTATTTATATTTCTAGGATAAATTTTTCTAACTAAAATAATATCCAAATTAAAATTTTTTCGTCATCTCATCCTTAAAATAAAAATAAAAGAAAGTATAAAGTAACTTCAATCTAGCTATAGGTCTCATCATGAAAAAAATTTCACACTTTAATTAGATTACATAAAGTAATCATTATTCATAGGGGCTTAGATTTCCACCTTATACTTGATTGAGATGAATCTATTGATCACTACACATGAAATGATTATCATAGCTTCCAAAAGGGTAGGCTCCAATAATCAAAAGAGGGTTATGACATATGACTTATTATCAATGTTTCAATATATATGAACATAAGCATAAAAAGTTTTATTAATGATTGGGTTAGGTTAGGTACTTATTTAGTTGGTGCTGCCCAAAAGAATAGGGCACAATCCATGTGACTTTCATTTTGCTCTGTGGGGGTGTGTGGCCTTGTGGGGTTACTATATATTAATAAATGACAAATATATACTTATTTAAATTTATATTTTAATTTATTAATTACCTCTAAATAGATTTAAAAATAGTACATTATTTATTTTTATATTTTCCTTTTGATTTATATATATTAAAATAAAATATGAGTAATAATTATATCATTATTTATCGTATAGTAAATATATTGCTAGCTAGGCCTAAAGAATCTGTGTCCCCATATATCGCTATCACTTTCAGTTCCTAGAAGATAACTAGATAAGAGTGAATAACATTGGTAATGCATATATACCATGAAATTAATAAGAATAATGCTACGAAATTCACGTTAGTAGTGACTGATCCATGCATATAAGGATGGGGCATTTGCCCCATTAAATTTTGGAAAACTAAATAATAAATATATACGTATGTACATAATATCCCAATGAAATAAAGTCTTGTCCTCACATTTAAATCAATCGAATTTATTGATTGAAAATACCTAAAAATGTTGTGCTATTAAATATTAACACATTGTAAGAGTGATTATATTATATAAATTTAATATATTAACATTAAAGATACTCAAATTTACTCAAATAAAAAAATGATAATATAATAATAATACAAATTATTTGTATATCTTTATTGTTTTATTTAATTTAGTTTTGATCTTACATATAATAATTATTTATGTAAAAAATTTTCAACTATAATATAGTGTTAATTTTGCAAATAAATAGCTAAACATTATTGAATATTTACTTAATAAAAAGAATAATATTATCTATACCTATAAATAAAGAGAATTATGATTGATGGATTTAAATTTTTATTTTTTTATAATTTTTTAGTGTTTCTCACACAATTATAAGTAAATTAGAATTAATCTATTTTAGTTATAATCCTTATAGATTCTTTAATTATTGAGCTATAATTATTTTTTATATGTATTATATACAAAATAATCAATAAAAATGTGATTTTAAAGTGCTAAACATATATTATAATCTTTACAAAACATTGAAATAATATTTTTAATTTAATATACTATTTGAGTTGTTAATTAAATTAAATGATTATAAACTTAATTAATATATTTATAAAAATTTAAATATCTAAATATATCTATATAATAATTTTTGCCCCATTATAAAAAATTTTTGGGTTCGTCACTGCAGGGAGCTATTAAGGAGCCAATAACTAAGTTATCATACAAAATTTATATGACTTATCATCCGTAACTCATATATCCAATATTAAGTTATCATCCAAAATTTATATGAGTTATCATCCGTAACTATTATTGGCTCTCTATTGGCTATAATATGTTGGTTCTCTAGTCTTTTTCAATTAATAAATAGTTCATATGGATTTATACATTGCATTATAAAAAAAATCCCCTATTTACATTAAACATGAATCATCAAATAAATTATTATGTATTTTTATATATTTATTATATTATTGATTCATATTTTTTTAAAATTAAATAATTAATTATTAGAATAATCAAATTTAACATAATAAAATAATTAAATTTGTAATAGATAACAAAACTCGTTTATAATCTCATGATAATTTTTTTTTATGAAATATTAAACACATATTTTTATATGCAGTAATTTATTGGTAATATACACTTGGCATAAAGGTTGCATTATTATATATACAATGCACAATTTTCTTTCCGTTATTATGGCATACATGATCCATCTTCTAATTAAAGTTCATGACAAAAATTATCTACCCCATCAGAAAATAATAATGGGGGAAAGTAACTAATCCATTTGTATGGACTACCGAATGAGATGAAATTTTAAGTGATTAACTCATTATTATATATGATATTTTAAATATAAAATAAAATACATTAGTCATTTATGTATAATTATGTAATGTAAATTTATTATTTATTTTACTTTTATACATATATAAATCTACTGCTCCTTTTTTAATTTAGATATATATATATATATACGTATGCTGCAAAATGTTTGAGATGGCTTTTTATAGCCACCGCGAAACAATTTTTATTTTACAGTGATTTATGAACGGTCACTATATGCTGATAAGAAATCAACTTCATTTTTTAGCAGTGGTTTAGAATCAATCCGCGCTAAACAACATCTTGAAAACATGCTAGTGGCAAATAAAAAAAAAAAGCTAATTAAGAAAGTAGTAGTGACAAATATATTATTAGTAGTTTATTACTACTCCTAATAGTGTGGGATGAAATGTGATTAAGGGTATGAATTATGATTATATTCAAAAGGAGTAAATATGAAAACATTATTTATTTATTATTAGGTGTAGACAACTAACAATTTTCTCTTTAAAATTCTTTTAAAATGTCTTCTAGGTAGCCAAAGGAGAAAGAAAACTAAGGTACTTGTCCTTAGACCTTAACATTAATATCAACGACCTTTAGGAACATTAATTACAAGGTTGTTGAATGAACTTTATTTCAAGAGTTATTTATACATACATACATAGATACAGATGAATTAGATTCAGAAAATAATTTAGGAATAAAAATTAAACAATGAAATAAAATATTCATTTTGAAGAAAATTTCATTTTTTGTACAATAATGCTGCCACGTATTAAGCATAATTATTATTATTATTATTATTATTATTATTATTATTATTATTATTTATAACGGAGGCTCTCATATATTTGGAAGAAACATTTGATCATTTATTTTTTTCATGTACACCATCATCATTATTCATTCACCATGTTAAAATTAAAGATGTTTCTCAAAGGTATTAATTATTACAAACAAATTAGCCATATATATTTATAATATTTGGATTTTTTTTCAAAAGGTAATATTGGACCTATCATGCATGGGAGCGTGTATTCATTGATAATTCTTTAATGCACACAAACTTGAATTCTTAAAAATTCTTTTTCCCTTTTAATCCGTTGGTACTTTTTTAATTTCTTGTGCACAAAAATATAGATAATTTTGACACATCGGTTATTATTAATATTATTCATAGACTTTACCAATGTGTTGTGTATAATTTTTTTTAATTAATTAAAAAGAAAAAGAAACAACATGAAGATAGATAGAGTTCATTTGGGGATAATTTTGGATACCATAGATTGATAGGGAGCCAACATATAATTACGGATGATAATTTATATAAATTTTAGATGATAACTTAATCTTGGATATATAAGTTATAGATGATAAATTATATAAATTTTGAATGATAACTTAATTATTGACTTCCTAATAACTCTCTAACGTTGGTTCATAACACTATTCTTTTTATTATTTTTATTTTGGGGATACCCTCAAATAATGCTATAATCATCTTAGCTTGATAATGCGTTTGTCGGGTATAGATATTGATATTAACATGTAGTAGCTGGTATATATGGCCTTATTGAAACATGTTGTTTATAAAATAATTTGTGTGTTTATTTGTGGTACATAAAATTTTCAGTATATAGTAAGATGCATGTATACCATGCATTCACATTAAATTAGAATATATTGTATTATTATTTATATATACATATATCATTGTCAAATTAAATTCATGGTCTTATAATGTAGCTGAAGATCCATTTTATTATTTAGACTTTCTATGGTATTCATTTCTAGAAATAATAGCCTCCATTTATGGTGATGTGTTTTCATAACAATAATAATGGAGTATATATATACATCAATAATCAATAATAATATTAATGAATATGACATAACCTAATGAATTGATCATAATAAGATAGTAAGAAGTTTTAGATAATAATTGAACAATCTAGTAATATATAAATCCTTTTAGAATATTAACAAACAAAACTTTTTATTTAATAATAATAATAATAATAATAATAATAATAATAATAATAATAATAATAAACCGTTAATAAAGATAGAGTGAATGTGAATACTTATTTTTGCATAAATAAATAATAGCTTGTGTTGATGAGTAGTATTCCTTAAGTTATGTTATCTTAAATCAATAAGGATATATCTTTTTCCAAACATAAATTCCCTAATCTTTTTGTTTTTAATAATGGAGGTTTTGTCTTCTAGTTTTGCCCACTTCTCACATAATCTCCATACATGAATAAGTTAAATTAAAGAATGAAAAACTTTTCCGTTCTTTCTAAGAAATTTCTCTCTCTCTCTCTCTCTCTCTCTCTCTCTCTCTCTCTCTCTCTCTAAGCTATTATATATAAGTGACAATAATTATGTTATTTATTTATGTAGATACAAATTTTGTTTATATAATTAAGTGGGTTGATATATATTTATTTCGTTTAATATATAAATGAAATTTTAGTTTAGGGTTGTAATAAATAGGAAAAACATCATGCATCAGAGCCGAAATTTAATATATAAAAAAACTTACCAAAAATTAGAATATTGCTAAGTTTGAACTATTAAATATAAATCAATTATTATATTCTAATTAAGCCACCGCTTGTGTATATTTCTTAAAGCACAAGTTTTATTTGACAAATGTTTTATTGTATGTGCACATTATTATATGTATAAAAAAATGTATATATATATTTTGTCATTGTCGTGTGGGTGGTATGAATTTTCTTTGAGGGTTAAGTAGGATCTAAAAGAATTAAACAAAATTAAATTAAAGAATGTAACATATTTTTAACAGTGATTTGCTACCTGATAACTGTTTGAAAAGGAAAGGATGGAACTTTTCACTTTGCATATTTAGTACCCACACTTCTCATGATAATATTAATAAATAATAACTAATTAAAGTGGGTTGTTTTTTATTAACATTTACTCCAGTAAAAATATTTACAAAACAATTAAAATTAGCTCAAAATAATTTAAAATTTTTATTTAGTATTTATTAATTATTTTTAATATAAATAAATAATTATGAACGTTATATATATAATTATAAAAATATTAAGTTAAATACAGTAATTTTGTGTTATTATTTTCCTAATATTATTCAATATTAATGACTAATTAAAATTTTCTGAAATAAAAAAAATTTAATAAAAAATGATAAAATAAATTAATTATCATTAAATTTATAATTTTTATTATAGAATTCTATTATCTTAATAGAAAAAAAAAAGAAGTTTTCATTAATTTAGATAATCTTGATGAATGTAAGAGTAGTGAGTGAGTGGGTGACAAGATCACATGCAAATGCAGAGACAGCTCCATCTCACATGCCATTACAAGACACACACAAATTCTTACTTCCACTTCTTCCCCAATCCCCTTTTCTTTTCTTCTTCTTAGTTACTAAGAAAAATAATTAACATATTAATTTTATAAAAAAAAAAGTAATTAGAAAAATGGAATATTACCTTTCCGATCTGCCAGCTCTAACCAGATAGCATTACACAATTTTATGATACACCCCAAAACAAAAAGAACACTTGTTTTTGTTCTCTTCTCTCCCAAGTTCCCTTTTTTAATTATTTTTTTAATCCTTCCATTTTCACTTTGCATTGGGTATAATGGTTCTTCTTCTTCTTCTTCTTCTTCCTTATATTGTTCTCTGTGAAAAGCTGTGACCTTTCATGTTAAGTGTGTTAGTCATAACTGGAGAAATCTTGGGATTGTAGTTTCAGTGGAATGGAATGATAAAGCTTTGAACTTTCATGTTTGTAAGAAGCCAAATCTGAAGGGTTTGATGAAACTAGCTGAAGGGCATTTTTCTTCCTGTTTCATTTCATGGTGAAAATGTTTAGATTGTAGCCAGCAGCAGCACCAGGTGAAGATTGAAGAAGAAAAGAGGTGCATTTCATTTAATTATCTTGATTGTGAATTGAGTTTTTGTGTGTGAGATTTCTGGGGTTCTGGATTCTATATTTGTGTTCATGATTAGAATAGAATAGAACAGAATCTTGATGATAGTTTCATAGAAGGGGTTTTAATTGTGAAGTGTTGTGGTGTGAGTAGATTTAAGAGTGCTGAAATGATAAGCTTTTTTTGTTTGTAATTGGAGGGTTGCAATAGATTGATATGGCTGCAAAGCTTCTGCATTCTTTGGCAGATGATAATCCAGATCTGCAGAAGCAGATTGGATGTATGACTGGGATTTTCCAGCTCTTCGATCGCCACCATGTTCTCGCCGCTCGCCATAAGAGGCTTCCTCCTCCTGCTGCTGCTGCTGGTATAAGCCTCTCTATCAATGTTACTATTGTTTGAGTTCTTGAATTTTTCGCATTGTTTCGAATTCTATTATCTGATTTTTAGGCATTAGGCAAGTTCTTATCAGTTGAAGTATCTGCAGCTAATTGAAATTTTGAATGATGCTTGTTTCGCCGATGAATGTTTACATAATTTGATGCATCTCTAATGGTTCTGATTCCATATAGGAAATCTTCAATTCAGTGATGGCAGCTTGGAAACAGAATCTAATAACATTCACCATCAACAAACATCATCAATGGTAGGAAATTTCTCTGTTTTTCGCTGATTTTAAGTTCCGAATTGTGCATATGCTTATGAGTGAAGTAAACTAGAAAAAATGTCATTATTTGCATGGTGAATTCATTGCAGGATATGAACCTGAACAAGGGTGTGAATGAAAAACAAAGAACTTCGACTGAATCTTCGAGACCATCCTTCTCTTCTTGTTCATCGTCGTTATCCTCTCTGGATTGTAAGGCCGAAGCTGAAGCTATCTTTGACGAAATAGATATCCCTCCACACTTAGCG
>JASCZI010211800.1:27241-43523 GCA_036250425.1 Stylosanthes scabra | reverse complement strand
CAATCTTTTTTTTTTTTTTTTTTTTTTTGGTATCTCCTCAATCTTAAAATGTCATTTCTCTTTTACTTATTTGGTGTCTATCAATAGATGTGGGGTCCAGCCAGCTGTTACTATTTGCACAGTAATCTTTCTAGAAGGAGGGTGGTGAAATGCATTACTGTGCAAATAGTGAAAAATGCGTAAAGGAAAAGAAAAACGCGTAAAAGAGTTACAGTGCGACACTGTGCAAACAGTGAACGCGTTTTGAAACTCGCCTATAAATAGCGAGGCTTGTCCTTCAGTTTTCTTCATCAATTCAGAGTGAGATACAAGCAGTTATTAAATAAACTGCTGATAAATAAATTATTTCTGAGAGAAAAATAGAGAGTGTGAGTAATTCCTAAAAATATTAGGAGTGAGTTTATACACCGGGGATATTTTTGGATATCATCTTTATTATTCCTTGGTACTACTATTATTGTAGTATTTGAATAGGAAAGGGATATCACTGGGAAACATTATATGTACCTTTTGAGTGTATAAGAGTGTGGAAAGGATACTGTGTAATTATCCCGAATATAGTGAAATTTCTGTCGGAATTTGGCCGGTGGTTTTTACCCGATTTTGGGGTTTTCCACGTTAAATATTGGTGTAAGTTACTATTCACGTAATAGTGCCCGTATAGTACTATTCACGTATACCGTACGGTACTATTTACCGAGACGTATCTGTACTATTCACATATACAGTTGTCGATATTATACTCGTATACATATACAGTACTGTTCATCTATACGGTTACTATTCACGGATACTGTTACTATTCACAGAAACGATTTTGTTCGTATTTTTCCGCTGCGCTGTGGTATTTGACAGATTCAATTCTGTAAGTACGTTTTGGTGCCTACTGTCGTATTTAGGCAATCTCCTAATTTATACTGAGAATCAACGCCTGAGCCCAACAATAGGTTCAGTACCATGAGATTTGGGCCTTGCTACAACGGGTTATGATAGAAAAAAGACTCAACACCAAAAAGAAAAATCTATCGGGACCGAAGCCATAGATAAGCTGTTATTCGTGGGTTCTTCCACCAAAAATAACAAACAAACAACAACAACGGCCACAACAACAAAGGCCAAGGGGTTTCAGGCCCAACCCTAAGGCTAATTTTATAACGGGTTAGTCCTCGATAAGACCGGTTGAAAAATACTGTAGAAAATTTATAAAAAAAAAAAAAAAAAAAGCTAATTTTGTTACTTTCCTTTATCTTGTTTTATCATTTTTTATCTTGTGTAATTTGGAGGCTGGGTTTAGTAAAGTTTTTCGGAGAGAGCTCAAGCATCTCATTTTGTGTTTGGTAAATAAAATGACGAATTGTTTGTGCTTATAACTTTTAAAAATGGGATGCTTTTGAAAGCACTTGAGAAAAAGCTTTTCAAATATGATTTGTGCTTATCAAAATTAGAAAGTCTAATATAACCCTATGTATTAATGAATATCCACATTTATTATTACATTTATATCCATTATGATCATTTTAAATTTTTAAAGTCATTTTGTCAAACATAATTGTTACTTGTACTTATTAAAAAATAATTTTTATTTCATTTGACTAAACACACACTATGACTTTTAAAAGATTATATTTTAAAATACAATTTTCATATGCTACTTTAGAAAATAAACTCGGAGTAGGTTGGCAGTCGACGGAGGGTTGGTTTAGTGGGCTAAGGTCAGCTGGGTGCTATTTGTCCGGGGTTAGTCCTATCAGCTAAAGTTGGGGTCTTGTCGGTCGAAGTCACATGGTGATCGGTGGGTGGCCTACAATTGGTCGAGATTAGCATACATTAATTATCAAGAGTTGGTCTAGTTGTAAATTGGTGTAGGTCGATTTGCAAGGACGTGCAAAGTTATTCAGCAATAGGCCTCCATTTGGCTTGTTTATAAAAGAAATATAATTATAAAGAATTCTTTTTTATCTTTGTTTAGTGATTTTGTGTTCTTTCTGTCAAAATAGACGCAGAATATACCAATTCAGTTGCGAAACACAATTTTGTGTCTCTATATCCATTTCCTAGTATCTTATCTCTCAAAACAAACAGAGCTAAAGTCGAACAAGAACTTTTTAGAATATAGAACTAATGTAACGTCGGCTTCGGTACAAGAACTTGATGGTTAAAACAATATTCTTTGCATTTCATATTTTAATAATGGTAATGAAGAATTAAAGACCATATCCTCCACTCGTTCCATTCAAACATGCAAGATATAATTCAAGAAGTTGCAGCCACAAACCAGCCAAAAATCTAATATTGTTGTCCAAAATAACAGTAAGCTTCACGACAAATCCAAGCAGAACCAATACATCAATGTGAATGTAACGTTCCACCATGTGAATGTAACCAAGTGGCTCGAATTTTATTTCCGACGTAATTTTCATTTGAACAGTTGCTTGAACAAAATTTGTGCTGCTCGATAAAGCAGCAAAATTATAATTACAAGAAAAGATCAACAGCCTTAAAGTTAGTTGCGCGCTGCATGCATGTCCTATAATCTTATGGCAATTTGCTATTTTGTGTGTGGTTGTGTCCTGTTGTTAGTTCCATGATGATCAGAATCTGCTGTGATTATGATTTTGCGTGTAGTGCTAATGAAGAACAAATTTTACAACTTCATAGAAGGAAACCACAATTCCAACTGAAGGACCAGCTCTACCAACTCGTGGACCTAAACCTGTGAACAGTCCCCTCATGCCTCCATCTCTGTCAAAGAAACAAACACCAATCACAATTGGGATGACCCAAGATACAGAGAAAAACAAAATTGGATCAAGGCTGTGTTCCAAAATATACAGAATTTCAATGCTTTTGGAATAATTTCAAGTTTTCAATTGATAATTCTTGACTTGTAAGGTAAAAGCATTACATCAGAGAGATTGACAAGTTGAAAGGAGAGGGAGAGGGGAGAAAACAATACCCATCAAATTTCATTCGTTCAATCATATCAATGTCAAAGTCAATTTAACATTTAGAATCTGATTTATACCATACCTCCAAACTTCCATTAGTGTTTGTCTTGTGGTCATTTTCAGTTGCCTCACGGGATCCCTCTGCATTTTTTAGGAGAAAATATGAAATTAGAATAAGACCAAATAGGTAAATACATAGATTTGTAAAATAGATTGAAATGAAGTTCATTTTATATATAGCTACGAGTCTACAACTTAACATCATACTTCCCAAAAAAGGGGAAAAAAAGAAAGTGAAATTAACAGTAAACCCTCCCCCTAGAGTTCCTTTTTCTTCGATTGCATTCGAATAACTGAGCAATAAATTGTAATATGACTGCAAAACAAAGGAAACAAACCTCTATCTGCCTTCGAGTTTTTGCAACATCTAGCGGACATGTAGCTCCAGCTGCTAGAGTTCCAGCAACAAAACCAGCTAAAAAGTTCGCCCCAAGAACACCCAATGCATTGGCATCACCATCCCCTACTAGGCTAAGGAGTTTTCTTCTAGTCTGCAAAGCAACCAAATCTGGAATAAGAAATATAGAATACAGAGAAGAAAAGCTTCTTGCATATATGATTTGGAATGGAACTCACTGGTTCTAGAGTTGACCAACAAATTGCAGAGAAGGGTACATCTCGGGCGAGTTG
The DNA here is from genome assembly GCA_036250425.1 of Stylosanthes scabra. Lineage (NCBI taxonomy): Eukaryota > Viridiplantae > Streptophyta > Magnoliopsida > Fabales > Fabaceae > Stylosanthes > Stylosanthes scabra. The sequence continues at coordinate 39,885 of JASCZI010211800.1, read as the reverse complement.
AGCTCCCATGCCAGTCCACAAAACACGATATCCTTTCACTGCAAGGAATCAGTTAGAAGGGAGGATTTATAACGCATTAAAAAAAGGGTAGGTATTCTGCTACAGAAAATTATTGAAGCAGAAAAAGTTAAGAACATATCCCAAAAAAATGAGCAAATTCTAGAGGGACTTTCCTATTGGAAAGAGCTACAATCCCACTTTTATCTTCATTGTCAACTTTCATATATTAGCTATACCAGAGAACTAAAACTAACGGTTTATTTACTAGCTAAATCTAAATAATTGACTGGAAAAGACTTCAAATTTATGCCAAGACCACTAAACATCCATCCAATTGGCAAAAAAATTGATGAACCAAGAACCATATGAAGATGTAAAAAGAAGCCAATTTTGTAGTGCTTTACAAATTTACTTATCAATGTAAAGTTAAGATAGAAGCAAGCTGACTACTTCAGTCTTTAAATTATTGTGGCAGATATGTTAACAATGTCATAAAGCTAAATACTTACAGGTGTCCTGAGGACTACTTGAACCCTTGACATGTGAAACAACACCTCCAAGAGTCTGAAAAACTCCTGGAGGCTTTTTACCAACTTGAGTCTGTTGAAACGCCTATAACAGAGACGAACACAGTTAGAAAGCCCATGTAGAAAATGAAGAGGGATAGATCCTGGCACTCATAAACGTGATTTAAGCAAGCACCACACTTTACTAATAAGCAATACGGACCAAAACATAAAGTCTTATGCTTGCGCTCAAGTGAGTGAAATATATAATATGCATGAATTTATCTTATATACCTGCATGCGAGTTCTGGCAAGTTCAATAGGATAACAAGTTGCACAAGCAAGGGAGCGTGACAATGAACCAGCCACTAAAGGTACATATGGAGTTGACATTGGAGCATTTCTTGCAGTGAATTCCTCCAACCAGTTGCGTAATATGTCATAACAAGGAAGGTAAATTCCCACCTGTGATTCAACCAGACAATGCAAAATAACAAAGTTATTCAATTCCTCTAACTTCGTCATGTAATAATAATATTCAATACTCAACACTGAATTAAAATTGCTGATAGATTTGTGAACCTACAGTTGGTACAGCAAGTGCGAGTCCTGCATTTGTACCCCTCCACAGCCTTGAAAATCCTTCCTGTAGTAACAGCCTTCCATTGATTAATACAATCCAGAGGAATATTTACAGAGCTAATAACTAATAAGCATATGAAAGCTTCAAGCTTCAATCACAGATGTATAATAACACAACAACTTAGCTTCCACTTCCTATATCTATTTATATTATATAAGATTAAACTACAAACCTGTTGTACAACTTTACACAAGACATCAAATGTCCCCTTGTACCGAAAACACTCAGGAGGACAGAGCGAAATTGTGCCATGGATTCCAGCCCGAGAACACGAAGGAGAACATCTTAAATCAGCAAACATCTGATAAACAACACCAGAACAGTCAAACTTATCGCTCAAACACGCAGCGCTATAAACATGGAATCTCTCACTAGCATGCAAACAACCAACTACAAAATAATGCATAGCATAGCATTACAAATTCTTGGAATTCAAAAGAAACAGGATTCCATAAAGTTGTTTTAGACATACCATGTTAGGGCCAAAGCAAGCCATACGACTGGTCATATCACTGAGGCGATGGGAATAAGACACCCCTGCAGCTTGTGCCTGCAACCTTGTCTGATATTAAACACCAACAGCAAAATCAATCAAGAACAATACATAACAACATAAATATCTAACCCTAATCTTTGGGCAAAGAGTTTTAGTCTGTTCCTCAATTCATTGATAAACAATAACAACAAATACAAAATTTCTACCACTTCTATTCTTCTAAGCTCTATATATATGATAAAACAATTGAAACTTGAAAGGGTTTTGTTATACCTTGGCGACATCAAGGGGATTGACAATAATGGCGGAGATGAAGGCGGCGCCTGCAGCAGAGAAAGCTCGTTCGCCAATCCCTAATTTCTGGGCGTCGGACGCTTGCCGCCGCGACGGCGAAGGCTGAAGAGAAGGAGATTCCGGCAACATCGGAAGTTCGGCGTTTAATTCAGCTGATTGAATTGAAGGAGCTTGGTTGGACGAAGAAGAAGAAGCCATCCATGGATTTCGAACTCGTTCTGAATCCACCATTATTTGTTTCTCTTCTCAGATGGTAGAACAAGAAAGAAACAAATAAAAAACGAGAAACGAGTTCAACGATTTGATTCGCCTATTTTACAAAACAACGAAATAAAATTAAAATAAAATAATAAAAAAATTTTGGAATGAAGAAAAGGGGGTCTCCGCTCGCCGGGTATGTTGGGGCGAAGGGGAGAAAGAAGAAGAAAATAGCAAGAGAAGCGTAAGCTATGATGTAAAAATTAGCGCCATGTTTGTTGACAAGTGTGGCCAAACGTAGTTTTCTTTTTCACATAGTTGCAAAACGTCAAAACCTAAACCCTAGGTGAAATAAGAAGGAGAAATAGAAAAAGCGGCCGTACCTTCAACTCATCAACTCTACAAGTTCTTGATTTTTCCATCAAGTATTAGCAAATAGCAATACTGTTTTATATTGTGAACTATCATAAGTTAATTAATCTTTATTTATTAAACCTTTTTAGTTTTTATGATGTTTTGAATTTTCGATTTATCTGTAGATTAAAAATACAATAAGATAAGATTAGACACTTTTGAGTTTGAGAGAAGAGACTAACCTAAATTATTTTCTTCTAGAACTTTCTACTAAGTACGGGTGGCTCCACCCTAATAGTACTTTTAGTACATAAGTACCATTTATCTTCGCGGTTTATAAATAAGAAAAGTGTGATTGGTTTTATTTTTTATTTTTAGTATTTTTTATACTTTTTCTAAAAAAGTAAAAAAAATAAAAAAATAATTTTATTTGTACGAATAAAAATTAACCACCAAAATCTGATTTTAATATGCACATAATCGAAAATCGCTCAAAATATTTTAAGATTAAAAAATTTTGATGTTTTAGGTAAAATTTGAATTTAAGACCTCTTGTAATAAAGGAAGGATAATGTTATATTAACTAAAACTCATCTAATAAGATTAAAAATAAATCAATCCATTTTAAATCCTACATCTTATTATATAGGATTAAAATTTTTTAAAGTGATATAATTATTAAAATAATAAAATAAGAAACTGATCGCTTTTAAATTTAATTTTTTTTATGTCTTCTTAAATTAAATTAATAATGATTAATCTCTCAATTAACTTTTCCTTTCTTTAATGTTATTGTGTTTTTTTTTCAATTCTAGTTTGCAATTTAATTTTAGCAGAGTACCCATTTTTTTTTTTTTTTTTTTTATGATCCTAGTTTGGATATTTTTTTATGTACTCATTTTATTACATTAATAAAATAGATACAACTGTATTTCATAAAAAAGAAAAACAATTTTCTTACCATTCTAAATCTAATTTCAATTATGTAAGCCTTAAAGGAAACCTCAATTGATAAGGAATGAGTGATAACAGCAGGAGTTAGTACTTGGTAAGAAGATTCCATTAGGCTGTGGCGGCTATTCACTTGAATAACGTGGCAAGCGTAAATAACATGAAGCAACACGCGAACACATGTTGGGCTTCACAACAGCCACACTCTAGCTAGAACTAGAACCATGACTTACGCCTCTCATGCTCCTGCCACATGCAACATCATAAGCCAATGTTTATCACATAAACTCCTCTAAACTAATATTTTAATAGTACTGTTATATTAAGCCCTTTTCCAAAAAAAAAAAAAATTAATGCTATATTATTAATACAATTAGAGTGTTTTACCCTGCCTTTGCACTTCTAATATTTTTTTCTATAAATGAAATATTTAATATCATAGATATCATGTATTATATAGATATAAAAATTAAATATTAGAAAAATAATGATTTAATTGAATTTAATGAATATTTATCTTAAATTATTTTAAATTTTAAAACATTTTATTATTTGTGTAATACATGTTAATTTGTAATTTAGTATCATTTATTTATTAATTTACTTAAGTTATAACTGTATATAAATTAAGTATTTTGTAAATAAAAAAATTGATATTGACATGCATAAAATATTTTGCCCAAAAAATTTTAAATTAATTATTTTTCCTTTTATGCCATAAAAACAAAACTAGTAACAAAAAAATCACCAATTTTTTTGAAAGAGATAAGGTAATAACGGATAAGTGGTCAATTTTTTATTTAATGAAGAATTTTATTCTTGTAATTTTATTAACTTATATTTTAGGTACTTCTAGCTATGTATTTTACTTTAAAAATATAAAAAGAAGAAAAAAAAAGTAGTTTGAGTAGTAACAAAAAAGGGATTTTAAAAATATATGAAAAAATTATCCTAGTAAACTTTTACTTGCTATTCTAGTGAAATGTACTTTTCAATTAAATTGAAATATTTCTTTTATCTTATTTACAACGAAACATTTTATGAAATCTTAAGTTACAAAATTTTATTAAATATTTTTTCATGACACTTCTCTCATGTTAAATTTATTTATGTTTAGTTTTTTATATATGATATTACATAAGTATGTTTAATATAGTTATAATAAATAAGATGTCTAATATCATATATAATAGATATGGTGAAGTTTAACAAACCTCTTTTAAATTAGAGGATAAATTACTTTCTATGATGTATTTAATTTTTATTGATTTTTAAAAGATGATTAATATAATTAAATTTAAACTCTTCATTTAACTTTAGTTATGCTAACCTAACGTATTAACTATAACTATAGTTAAACTCTTTTACAAATAACTAAAATTTTAATATAAAACCATCTTGTAATTTTTTATTTTTCTCACCTCACACATTATTTATTTAAAAAAAACGGTTGCACCGTGCGTCTCTCTTCCTTCCTCCTCTCCCTAATTAACTGGTAAGTCGATCTCTTCCACCATGACGTGTGCGACGCTGGACAGCTAAGGGAATCAACCAGAGGCTAATGAATTCTCTGCTTCTCCATGCAAGACACACTAAGCCTCCTACAACTGCTGCAGCACAAGGCCCTACATCCTCTTTTCTATTGTTGCTTTGAGAATTTCATTGCTTCGGATCAAAGACAAATCAAAAGTCTTTCAAAGAATAGGTTTAATTTGTGCAACACAAATTAAATTTTTTACTCATAATTCATTAGTAATAATAATGGGACGCACAGGAATTAATTAACTATATTCAGAAATTAAATTAGGTGTTAGCTTGGAGGGTAGGGCGGTGAGGAGAATGGTGGGCAAAGGTTATCCATTTACTATGAGAGAGAGAAAACTCCAAGAATGAAGAGTGAAGAAGAAAAGATTAGTGGCCGTTCAATTTTTTTTTAATATTTGTGTGGATTTAGAAAAATAAAAATTGCAAGATGGGATTTATAATGAAATATTAGTTATTTGTAAACATGGTCTAACTAAGGTTAACAATTTAGGTAAACATAATTAAAGTTAAATGGAGAATTAAATTTAACTATACTTAATTATTTTTTATCAACCAATAAAAATTAAACACATCATAAAGCATAAATTATCCTCTAATTTAAAGAGGATTTGATAGTGTTCACCAATAGATATTAAATAAGTTTACAATTTCACTATTATAGTATAATATCATATATATCAGATATTAAATAAATTTTAAAAATTTGATATTTACTTACACTAATAATAATCTCAATAAGTTTGAATTAATTATATATTTTATTGGCCCAAAAAGCAAAACTAATACAAAATATTACTAATTTTCTTTTTCTCTTTATAGAATGTTTATCAATATAAAAAGTATAAAGAGATATGTAATCAATTTTTTAGTTGGAATGTTAAGAATATAATTTGTATTTGAATAATGGCAAATGCATATAAAAAAAATAACAGTTAGAGATATCATAGAACTAAAAATAGAAGAAAGATTTAAAGTAACAAATAAAAAAATTGACTAAAGATAAATATATACAATTTAATTTAATGTATGTATTTTAAAATATTTGTCCAAAAGAAAAAAAATATGTAAAATTTTTAAAGTATCTTTTATATTTTACATATATGTATGCCATATGTGTTTAGAATTATTTATCTACTACTTTGACTTAATTTAGTTTATTAAGAAAAATAAAATGTGGTAATCTAAAAAAAATTTAATAAATACCAATTTATTAAAAATGAAGAAAGATAATAATTTAGTAGTTCTAAATAAATTTATTAATGATTAAGAATATAATTCATAATTCAATGACAAATAACAAATAAAAAAATGAGAGGGAAAATTATGAGAAAACAAAAACAGGGAGACAATAAATTATGATAATGCTATTCATCCATAATAATATGAACAACAATAATTCAACATAGAATCTAAAAACTAATTTATTTTAAATTTTAATTATTTATTATCGCAATTTTTAATAATCAGTCTAAATTGATTTAATTTATAATTTAAAATTATAGTATCTTTTCTTTTAACTACCTACCAACTATTTTCTTAATCCATGTTGAGATCACTTTCAATTAAAAGCACTCCTTGTAGGTTTTGTATTGCAAAAGGTGAGTTCTACTTATATTTTTATTATAGTGTTGGATGAAATTTATGTTTTTATACATAATATATTATATATTTAATTTCATTTTTTACATGCTCTCTCTTTATATTTAATTTCATTTTTTACATGCTCTCTCTTATGAGTAGTTATATTATTTTGGATGTGACTAAAAGATTTAATATATAAAAAACTATGTCTTAAAATTTTTGTAATAAATGGTTGAAATATAGAAGAGTTTTTTAATTTATAAATATCTAGTTACACTGATAACATTAAAGTGTTTAATTAAAAAAGAACAAATCAAATATACATTATACATATGTGATACAATTTCATTTTAAAATAATTATCCAAGAAAGGACTATAGGAAAAATGAAAGTCGCGATATTACAAAAGAATTTAAAAGAACTTAAAACACTTATGATAGAAAATTAAATAAAATGTGCGTTTTTTATAATATAATATAATTTCTTTAATTTAAAATAATTTTTCAAAATAAATCTTAGAAATATTTAAAATGTATAATTCTATATGATTAACAAAATTTATAGTTTTTGGCTAATACTTAACTAACACTCTAAATACTAAGCACTAAATTTTAAAATCTAAATTCTAAATTCTAATTGGATAAAAATAAGATATTAAAACAAAGTGTTGACTCATATTAATAAAAAGTATTAACTCATAATTTTTTTTATTATGTTTAAAACTTTAATTTATGAATAGATACATTAAAACCACTTTTAAATAAATTATTATTTCCAATTTATTATTGTTATTATTGATCTCAATTAATGAATTTTTAATATAAACTATATATATGTATTTTTTTATTAAAGAAAACATTTTTTATTTATTGACATGTAGTGAATTTCACATGTTAATTTTATTGTCCTTATGAGTGTGTTTTTACATATGTATTAGATTAGATGATAGATATACATATACATTAGATTAGATTAGATATTAGATATGTGTTTAGAAAATAATAATGTTTAGAATTTAATATAAAAAAAAATAGGTAAGTGGCACATCATCAAAAGCACTTATTTTATGCATGTGTTTTTATATATAACATTAAATTAGATTAGATTTATCCTTTTTGTTTTTTTTGTTAACGAATATATTTTTATTTGTTGATATAAAAATATTTATATTAAAATTAATATATTAATAAAAGTAGATATATTAGCCAAAATTGTTTATCCTTAAACGTTTAGAGATTATTATTGTTATTATTATTATTATTAGGTTCGTATGTTTTAATTTGTAGATTTAAATTAATCAATTTAATCAATTTGGGTTGATCTAGTGATTAGTTCATTAGTTAGCTTAAGTAAGTGTTGAGGTTCGAATCTCGTCTTGTGCATATAATAATTCACTTGTCAACGATAAATTTTTAAATAGAGATCAGATCCGCGCGAAGAATTAATTTTTGAACCTGGATAACTTGGAAAAGAAATTAACCAATTTTTTCACGTTCCAAAAACAAATTATTTGGGTATGAAAAAGAAAAGGCTAAACTCAATTTCACGTCCCATAAAGAAGGACTTTTTGACAAGACAGATTTTCCATCTTAAATTCTAAGGATCTCACCTGTAATATTGACACCAAGCACCATCATTGCCCATCACAAGTGAAGAATGGGATTCTTGTGTGAGAAAAGGAAGGGTAGGATTCAGTTTGCACAAGGTGCGTTTTCGGGTTGGATAAAATTGTTGGGCTTAGCCCATGACAAATAAAAAATATAAATATAAAGAACTAAGAACTTTCTTAGATAAAGATTTGAGAGGGTTAACCCCTATTCGCTTGTAGTTTCTGTTTCTGTGCTTTTGGGCTCCGGCCCATTGATTTTCCAAAAAAATATATTGATACATTTCTAAATAAAAAAAAAATTGATACATTTCAAATACATGTATTGGAATTACAAAGAAAAATTACACGTTTTCCAGTAATTTTGATTATATATATTATTAGAATATTATATACTATGTTGTATTTTAAAATGTAAAATACTACATATTATACATTTTTCCTCAATTAAATTGGATAATAAAATTTAAAAAAAATTAAATTAAAATTACCCACAAAAAATTCAGGTGTTGACAAAATTATTTATAAAAAAAATAATTGAATTTTTTTACACATGAAAAATGAGACTCACTTGATAAAATTATTCAAATATCAATGGCTCGTTAACGACATTTGAGTAATTTTATTAAACAGAACTCATCTTTGATGAATAAAAAACATGTTTTCTTCTTTCATAATAGTTTTATCAGGTACTTGAATTTTTTGCGAATAATTTTAATATTTTTCCCCTAAAATTTAAATATAAGAGTAAATGAGAGTACGGATTATATATTCTTAATGATAAAAATAATTTTTATTAAATTTGCACCAATTTAATCAAACTTCATTCAGAAAAAGACATCTATATCTAACGTGGTTCTTTAATGTATCAAGTAATTATATATGTTAGTGAGCATAGGGTAGCTAGAGAGGAGCTAGCACACCAGCATAACCGGTAACGCTGACAATTAATCTCATAAGCCAGCTGTCACTAACTAATTTCCAAAATCAAACATACTTAACAATGAAAGAATATCCTCCATATCCCATTAACACAAGACAGCAACATCCACATAAATCACCAACCCAAATTCCTTGTTCGTGTCCCCCAAAACCCCCTCAACCTAGGATTATCCACCCACACCTATATTATCAAATCCTCTTAATTTCTATATATACATTTCCACAACCATTAAATGAACTAAACTGTACCTATCTTATAACTAACTTACACAAAAAAATGTCATCACTAGCAGTGCTTGAAGCACTAGACTCAGCAAAAACGCAATGGTACCATGTAACCGCCATCGTGATCGCCGGAATGGGATTCTTCACGGATGCCTACGACCTCTTCTGCATCTCCACCGTCTCAAAACTCCTCGGCCGATTGTACTACTTCGACCCAAACTCGGGGAAACCGGGAAAGCTTCCAACAACGGTGAACAACTTTGTGACCGGGGTGGCGCTGTTTGGAACCCTTACAGGGCAGTTAGTGTTTGGTTGGTTAGGTGACAAGCTAGGCCGCAAGAAGGTGTACGGTATAACCCTCATCATCATGGTTATGTGCGCCATCTTCTCCGGCCTATCCTTCGGTCTAACTGCCAAATCGGTCATGAGCTCGCTCTGCTTCTTCAGGTACCTAATTAACTTCATTAATTGCCACAATAGCCACTAGCTAATATCATGTAACAAATTAGAATTGTTGATTAAACATGAAGAAAAAAAAAAAAAAGAGAAATTCTTAAATGCGATGCACAATAAACATATGCTACATATTGACATTGTTATAAATATGTATCAGTGATCAGTGATTTGTAATTAATAGATTTGGAGGGATATCAACTAAGAATTTTTAGGTCACGTGTTAGACACACTATAATCTAAAGTTGTTTTATTTTATTTAATATCTACTTATAAATGTAACTATTATAAATTTATAATCATACACTTATAGTCACAAAAAAAATTACACTTATTATTGCGATGACATAATCCATTAGAATTGCTCGTTCTTTTGTACTATAAATATGAGACTAAGATAATTTAAGTGAAAGAGAAAAAAAATTTCAATAAAACAAAGTTCTATAATTGATTAACTTTTTTTAGTTCATACAATTATATTAGTCTCATATTTATACTACTAAAGAATAAACAATTCTAGTGGACTTAGACCCATGATAACACTTATTCTACTTAATATTATCTAATTATTCCAATAGTAATTAATAAATATAAAATATAAAAAAATAATTTATAATCTTAATATGTGTCTCACAAAATAAATAATCAGCTTAAAAATAATTAAATATTTTTAAAACCTTTCTTAATTTGTCTTATAAACATTTTAAAATTTTTTGACAAAAATAGTTAAACCTCTAGAGCAACAACTCACTTTTGATAAGTGAATCATTCTAAAATTAAAATAAAATTGATAGACTCAATTTAAAAAGATAGTATTATATATCTTGAATCTTGATAGAGAACCAATAAAATTTTGTCATTTATATAAGTACTTTGACAAAAACGTTTAAAATAATGTAAAAATTAAATTAATTGTGTGTATTAGAGTGACACATTTAATCTTAAATTATTACTTTTTAGAACGTATGATCTAACAAATAATGATTAGCAACATTTTGCTGGACCCTAAATGATATTGAAATGAAAGCTAGAATTCAAGTTAGTCTTGTAATTTCCACGCTAATTAATAGTTTAATACACATAATACAGGTTTTGGCTAGGGTTTGGCATTGGTGGAGACTACCCTCTTTCTGCGACAATCATGTCTGAATACGCCAACAAGAGGACACGTGGCGCTTTCATTGCAGCTGTGTTCGCCATGCAAGGTGTGGGGATCATTTGCGCCGGTCTAGTGTCGATGATACTGTCGGCTCTCTTTTTGGCAAACTACCATGCTCCGTCGTTCGCAGAGGACCCTATATTATCAACTCAACCGGAAGGCGATTTTCTATGGCGTATTGTGCTCATGCTCGGTGCAGTGCCTGCAATGCTAACATTCTATTGGAGGATGAAGATGCCGGAAACCGGTCGATACACAGCTTTGATCGAAGGGAACGCAAAGCAAGCCGCGACAGACATGGCAAGGGTTTTGGACATCGAGATTCTCGCAGAACAAGAGAAGGTAGTATTTATATGCATTGACACAGTGTTTGTATTTTTTTTTTAAGAAAGATACTTTGAGGGAGAGACTCCAATATCTCTCCTAGGATAAATGTCATTTGAGTTATAACTCATTGATACGATATTTGTATTTATCTACATCGATATTAACTTGTTGAAAATATTATTTTTTTTAAATAACAGGTAGCTCAGTTTAAATCTGTGAACCAATATTCTCTCTGGTCGAACGAGTTCTTTCAGAGACATGGTCGACACCTAATTGGAACCATGACCACGTGGTTCTTACTGGATATAGCTTTCTACTCTCAGAACCTTACTCAAAAGGATATCTTCCCTGCTATGGGGATGATTCCGAAGGAGGTTCACATGAACGCCATTGAAGAAGTATTGAAAACCTCACGTGCCATGTTCTTGATTGCTTTCTTCGGAACCTTCCCTGGATACTGGTTTACGGTTATCTTCATCGAGAAGATAGGAAGATTCAAGATCCAGCTCATGGGTTTCTTCATGATGTCGGTGTTCATGTTCATCATTGGGGTCAAGTACGAGTACCTGAAAGATGAGAGTAAGACATTGTTTGCTCTTCTTTACGGGTTGACGTTCTTCTTTGCGAATTTTGGACCCAACAGCACGACGTTCGTGCTGCCTGCTGAGCTTTTCCCTACGCGCGTGAGGTCCACATGTCACGCGCTGAGTGCCGCGGCGGGAAAAGCCGGTGCGATGGTGGGATCGTTCGGGATACAGAGTTATACAGTGAAAGGTGACTTGCATCAGATAAGTCGCGCCATGAAGATTCTGGCGGTGACAAACTTCTTGGGATTCTTGTGTACTTTCTTGGTCACCGAAACAAAGGGACGGTCCTTGGAAGAGATCTCCGGCGAGGATGGTAGAGAGAGCGAGCTCACTCAGTCAACAATTATGACCATGGAAAATGGTGGCCGTAGTGAAAAACGAACCGAGATGATGTGAAATTATATATTGCATAATTAATTAATTATACATATGCATGTATGTATGTATGATCAGGAGTGACAAAAAATGATATGTTATTTTGTATCACAGTTTGATTACAAATTAATGTGGGTAATTAATTAATAATGTGTGGGATGTAATAATATCTAATGTACGGAAAGGAGATTGCCAATAAGGGATGGGATGATGATCATATTGTATTTATGTATAATCATCCCTCTGTGTTGGGAAAATTATGAGTGGAAGAGACAAGCAAAGAGGATCTATTTAATATCCTTTTCAATGGTTTCATCTCAAGTTTCACTTGTTTGAAGAAAGTCTTAGATTGTCTTTAGATTGTCTTTAAAAGGATTATTTTCCTACTTATGTATATATCTT
>JASCZI010211800.1:16458-27150 GCA_036250425.1 Stylosanthes scabra | reverse complement strand
AAAAAAAAAAAAAAAAAAAAAAAAAAAAAAAAAAAAAAAAAAACCATTTTTTGGCCCTTTATTTTTCACTCCGTGAGAAATTGAAGGTAGCGTTTGAAAGAGAGACTGAGACTAGAGGACTAAGATTGAGGAACTGAAACTGAAATATTGAGACTAAATTAGATTTGTGTATTAAGTTTGATTTAAATTATATGAACAGAGACTGAAATAAGGCAAATATCCTTAATAATTTAAAATAAATCAAAATAACCCAGCTGCAAACTTGCGGATCCCACAATCACAAACATAAACAAAGTCTCAAAACTAAACTAAATAAAAAATGTCCAGTAGCAGAACACAAAAACAACTTCTTATTATAACTATTATTATTATTATTATTATCATCATATGGAGAATCAAACGAGAGATGAAAGAGAACCAAGAAAGCAAGGGTTTTGAAGACCATTATTTTTTTCTTTCATATGAAAACTGAGCGAAAACAGGATTGACCATTGAGAGTTGAGACGGCATGGACACCAAGCTGCCTCTCTAGAGAACAAGAACAAGTCTCTTTAGTTTCTTCTCACAACTCTTACCTTCTTCTTCCTTTCGAATTATCTATGTTAAAGCTTAGTTAGAAATCTTGGATCAATTGCTCCACAACGCACATCTTTCACCTTCGTGATCACCTTCTTTTAGAACCTTCTGTCTTCACAGTTCGAATCTTCTAGATTTGGTGTTGGTGGTTCAATGAGGAAAGGGTGGTTCGGTGTTGGTGGTGGATGCCGCTGGCATTGAGGACAACAATGACGGCGGTGGGTGGATGGGCAGTAGAAAAGGAGCAAAGTGGTGGTTTTTGCCTTTTTGGTGGCTTAGAGATAAGAGGGCAGAGAAAATGAAAAGAATAGAGGTTGGATTTTGCAAATTATATGAGGGTATATGTGGAAAGAATTATTATTAAAGTTTCAATCTCACTCTCTACAATCTAAGACTGAAAATACTGAAATATTGGGAAATAAGACTGAAATTTTAGTTTCAGTCCTCGCCTATCAAACATAATACTGAATCACGGTCTCTCAATCTCAGTTTCAATCTCCAAAAAGAATACTACCGAAAAACCTTTCAATACAAGAGAACAAGATCCATAATTTCTCATACATAAAAAAATAAAAATAAAAAATAAGTTTTTTATTTTAATAAGGAGTCTTGTAGTTTCTCAAAAGTAATTGTTAGGGATCAGATTGAATATTCACTATCATATATATGCTAGTAATGTCATTTGTTAAGAAAAAGAAAAATTAAGATATAAACCCAGATAATATTAGACACACCTCAGATTAGGAGAATTCCTGAAACACTACTAAAATAACTTCTGGAAATGGGTAAGGGAGTAATAGTACTCATAGAGGAGAATGATGAAGATCGCTGAAAAATAGAAAAATAATATTCCACACTGATTCAAATTATCGGTGAAGATCATTGTATTTAAATGTTGATGGGATCCCGCTTTAATAAATCTTTATTTCTTAGGTTTTAACATGTTCATATAATACTTTCTGCAAATAATAATAAAATTTAATTTCTTGCATTGCTAGTATGAAAAAAAAAATTATATAGGCAACAAATTGTATATTGTTATTATATACATAATAATGTATATCCATTCAATAAATGTAAGGAAGTTACATTATAATTATTGAGTAACCTTCGAAGGTAATAAATATTTGAGAGTTATGTTATTGTTACTGAGTAACATATGAAAATAATAAATGTAAACTCATATATCTTCGCCTATAAATAGGACTATGATTTTTTCAGTTGTAGACATCCAAAAATCAATAAGAAATTCATTCTTACTCTCTTTCTCTTGTTCTCTCGTTATATCTTCAGTTTTTATAACACGTTATCTTAATATCTGTGAAAGAAATACTGACCTCAGAAGTTAAAGATCCATGATGATTAAATGGGTCTTGAAGACACCATTAAGATTGGACTATAAGTCTTGAAATATAATGTTTATTGGTATGCCTTGAAGACACTCACTACAACATTGCCTCTGTGTACCGACGGTTATTATCGACGGCTTTATGAACACGGGCCCTACCGACGGCTCAGCCGTCGATAATAATCTTATCGCCGTCGGTAATATCTTCCAAGTAATGCACGTTTATGAGGCGTTGTTTACCGATGGCTAAGCCGACTGTTGGCCGTCGGTAAAAATAATGATATTTTGGCGCCAATTAGCGCCACGACGGCTTAATATTAGAGACGGCTAAGCCGTCGGTAAATACCGATGGCTAAGCCGTCGCCGGCGTCGTGACCATTTTAAATGTTGTTACTAGTATCGACGGCTTAGCCGTCGATAATATGATACAACGGCTTAGCCGTCGGTTAGTCGTCGGTAATAACATAGAGAAAAAATATAGGCTCCCAATATTATCGACGGCTTCACCGTCGATAATATTATCGACGACCTAGCCGTCGACGAGCCGTGGATAGTAATATTAAATGAGAATTCGAAATTCCCGCCTTCGCTAATATTACTGACGCGACGGCTAAGCCGTCGATAATATTTTTTAATGAAACGCAGCGTTTGAAGGGGTGTCGATAAAAATAAAACAGGCCGTCGGTAAAAAAAAAAACCTGAAAAGGCAGCGAGTCCCTTTTTCTTCCTCAGAACCACAAACCCTCTCTCTCTCTTCACTCACTCTCTCTCTCCCCGCAGCCCTCTCTCTCTCTCTCTCTTCGATTTCTCCCTCCTCCGACCTCCGTTCGGAGTTCCGTCGCCGCCATTGTACTTGGGGTCAGTCCCTCTTTCATTTAGTCGGTTTAGTTTTTCCGTTTTCGTTAATTTTCTTAGTGCCATTGATGCTTTTCTTTGTACCTAATGTGTTGGGTGAATGCTATTTTTTTTTTCAGGGATAGCGATTGCTGAAGTTGCTGCTGGTGCCGCTAGTGGGTGGGGATCGTACGAGATTGTGCGGTTTAGGCGTTGCCCACATTTATCCCGACACTACAGTTGGTAATCTATGCATTTTACCTAGCATTATTATATTGGACACTTTTAAATTGGAATAGTAATAGTGATTAAATTATTCGGTAACCGGAATAATTAAATGAAAAATTTTATTGAATGTTTAGGATAGAGACTTGAACACGTAGGATAGAATTGTAGAATGGGAGAGGAGAATGAATCTGTGCGGGGGCGTAGAGATCCTTCCGATTTGTTTGCTGTGGAGATTGTGTGTGTTTGCTCTGTATTTGATGTGGGGAATAAGGTGAATAGAATGGCTAGGTTTAATCAACGTTAATTGCATTGTATGTTAATTGTGTGTGCAAATTATATTTGTTTTGAACCTTTGAATTCATTTGGGGTGCTCTAATTAGGGAAAACTCTGCCAAAATTCTTAAAAATTATAGAGTAAAAGAAGGGATTAACTAAAGTGGCTTAAAAATTTTACAAATGTAGGAAAAATCATACCACATATTTATGGAGCAAGATCGTCTGTGGATGTACGATAGAGTGTATTCAAATAGAGGGAGACTTAAACCATCATTCATAAATGGATTGGACCAGTTCTTGGCCTATTGTATGAGCCTTGATGATTATGTTGGGTTTGGAAAGGTTAGGTGTCCGTGTACGAAGTGCAAGTGTACGAATTATAAAACCATTGACGATGTAAGGGTAGATTTGTTGAGGAAGGGTTTTATGCCGAATTATAGAATATGGGTACAACACGGGGAAGGAAATTTGGATGACCTAACTAGGTATGGGCTAGGTGGATACGATGCAACTAACGAGGATCCGTCAATGAACAGTTGGAATATACTAGTTGGACGCAGATGAAGGTAAATGGCATGAAGTTTCAAACCCAAAGTAATTCAAGCAGAAGAACGACGGACAACACGGGGGTTTATCTGAAGGGTGATGCCGGTCAAGGTAAATGTGACTGGTATGGAATTTTGAATGAAATTCTAGAGTTGGAATACTTGGGGAACCGAAAAATCGGGCAATTCTCTTTAGGTGTGAATGGTACGATCCGGCAAGGCCTCGTGGGACTAGGGCCCACAGGGACTATCAAATCACTGAGGTTAATCACAGTAGGCGGTATGATCAATTTGACCCATTCATACTAGCTCAAAATGCACGCCAAGTATATTATATGCAGTATCCTGGAAGTGGCAGATCAAATAGGAGGGTCGTTGTTAAATGTAAACCACGTGGGAGAATTGAGTCACAGGAGGTGGTAGTCCAGGATGAAGCGTATCAGTCAACAGAGGAAATACCCGTAAGAGTGATAACTGAAACTGGGATACCCAAAACACTTAGATCTTCTGCCCTAGATGTGGATATCATTGCTTCCGCCCAACTGCCTAACACTGAAAATGAGGACGAGAGTGAAGAAGATGAGGGAAATAGCGAAGATAATGGGTCTGCATCAGCAAATTCTTTATCTCCACAAGAGGAACCGGGCATCCTCGACGGGTGGATCCCTTCACACCGGGGGCTCCACCACGTACGAGGCCACCAGAGAGTGGATGGTAAGTTAACTTTAATACATTTAATTAAGTTTTAATCATTATGAGGTTACTTGTTTATCTTCATCATGTTTAATGCAAAACTGCTATTGTTAACAGGCGTTGGAGCTGGGGCGAACACCCACCCAGAGTGAGATGTTTGCGAGAACCCACACACAGAAGGAGGATAGGGAGTGGGTGGACAAGCGGTCGTCGGATGTTAATGTAAGTCTTAAACTTGAATATAGTTCATTCATACACTTTACTTTTTCAGTGTCGCAGGTACTAATCAAATTTTCTTTCAGGATACCTACGAGGCAGAGTTGAAGAGGCTGCAGGACGAGCATCAGGCTGCCATTGATGCAGGAGATCCGGTGCCCCCCCCCCAATCGACGAGGCCGAGGTGTGGGCGGGCGGCCGCAAGTGGGGGAGGGTTTATGGGATGGGTGTGGTTCCCTCTCATAAATACCCACCGCTCTTCTCAGATCCTGACGACGACGACACCGCTAGTGGCCCACCCGACCTTAGAGAGCAAGTTACCCTGCTCAACAGGGAGATTTCGCAGCAGACGGAGGCCCATGCTCAGAGCTTAACTGCTGTCGAGGCCGTCTGCTCGGAGAAGGTGTAGACCTTGGAGTCCACCGTGCAGACGCAGTTGCAGGAGGTCTCCGACTTGTGGAGAGCTTACTCAGACATGTACAGCTTCCTGACTCGAATGCGGAGTGGCGCATCCGGCTCAGGTTCGATGCCAGACATGCCTCCCCCACCGCCTCCATCGCCACCACCGCCTCCTGCTCCGTCACAGACTCCTGCTCCGTCACAGACGCCTGCTCTGTCACATACTCTGCCATCGCAGCCTGATCAGACCACCGGATCCCCCCACCATAATGATGACACTAACTATATTTGACATTTTTTATTAGTTTGTTTGTTTGTATTCTTTTTCTGAGATTATTGTTATATTACTTCGTTCTTTTATTGGATTTTGTGGATTTTTTAGATATATATTTTATTTCCTGCTTTATTTATTAGATAATTAAATTAATTTATTATAGGTTAATATGAAAAAAAAAATAAAAATAAAAAATTTAAACCACAGGACTATTACCGACGGCCAAGCCGTCTGTAAAATAATATAAAAAAATTTAAAATTCTACATTTTATCGACGGCGTAGGCGTCGGTAATAACACTTGTTTTTTTTATGCCAATGATATTTTGTTATATTAATTTAAAATAAATAACATAACGAGAGTATTATCGACGGCCTAACCGTCGGTAATATTAATTTATTTTACCGACGGTTTATCGGGGCCGTCGGTAATAATTACCGACACAATTTATGGTCACGCAATTTTACTGATGGCTTGACCGTCAGTAATAGTAATTTACCGACGGCTTGGCCGTCGATATGGCCGTCGGTAATATTATGCGTCTTGTAGTGACTAATTTGACGCAGATCCAGAAGAATCGCATATAATCCATTAAGATGGATAAAATGTATAATTCTTAGTATGCTTTGTGGTTGCGGGATAATATGATCTTCCACGTCCAAAAGGAATTGTTCAAGAATTTGACATGGTTACTAGTACAACTAAGATGAGTACCTTATGCTACAAGATCATGTAGATCTTTGGATTAATAACCAAAAGGAAAGATATTATCACCTAAGAGAAGTGTTTCTATTCAATATTTAAAACGTCAATCCATTTATTATAATCTAATGGATCTTGAAGATATTATTTTACAATAAAACTTTGCATCCTAACGGGAGCACATACAAATACAAATTCACTATTATAGCCTATGACAATCCTTTGATCTGCCAGAAACAGTTATAAAAAAAAAAAAAGAATCTTTTTTTTACCAAAGCTATTAAGGGGAGAGGTTCGAACTCGAAATTTCTTTTTGGGGGAGGGGACAAATGCCATTTGAGCTATAGCTCGTTGGCAAAAAAAAAAAATCCTTTGATATGAAATTGATATTAGATTAATGGTTTGACATATTGATTAATAATATTCTCATGGTAGTTTATTATATACTCAAAATTATATGAACTTTAGATTACTCATAAAATTATATGATTAATTAATTATCAAAGTGAATATGTTAATCTTATAAGATAATTACTTTAAAATAGAAGTCAACTTGGTTCATGTGCATATATCATGTTATTATTTAGTAATAAAATATCTTTAAAGATATGAATATACCCATAGTTTTTCAACAAAATCAGCATAGAAATAACTTATTTGAATTCAAAGATTTTAATGTAGGATTTTCCAATCATATGATATTGTTCATATGTATGGAACTATTATTTGTCTAGTACTATTTATTTATTCGGTATTACTGTTTATATAGCTTGTTTGCTATGCTTGTCACTTTATATCTCATATATAAATTTGTAATATAGCATATACTTACTGTTTATACTGTTTCTAATCATATCACATATATAGTAAATCAGAAGTTTACTTATTCAAATGTCTTATCAATTGACATAATAAATCATAATACATTCAAATAATTATTATACAAAAAAGTGGATGAAAACTTATATGAGTATGTATTGGAAGACCAGAAGATTCTTTAATATTATAAGTTTTCTTATATTGAATGTTCTCAATATTTAATGGCTATCACGAACGAAAGTTTGGATTTTGAAAAATTTGAATTCCCATAATGAATAAATTGTGATACATGTGTGAAGAATTTTTCCACCATATATGATCTAATAAGACAATTAGTATTCTTAATAAACACATATATACGATCGGTATACGTATGTTTTGTTATTGACTTGCAACATGAAGTTTGCATGATTAGTTGCGCAAGTGTTCAATCTAAGAACACAAAAGTCTCAATGATCCAATCATAACTCTTATCGTTATAGTGTTTGTGAAAATGTTTATTATATGGCCAATGATGAATGTGTTTGAACATCTAATAATTTATGTTCCTACATAAATTAAATCACCATTATTGTTTATGAAATGTCTCAATATTATTACTATACTGATTATGAAAACAAATCCACATAGTCATTTGTGTTTAAACACATGTTATCGTAGCATTTAAAAGTTATAGTAATATCAAAACTCTCCTCCATTATTAACTTTGCCAGAAGCAAAATATTTTTCATTTTAAAGATTTTTGAACTATGGCAAAATTTCCATATGGAAAATATATGTTGGATATAATATTTCTATTTATATGAAAGTATCTTTAAAATACTAATGAAAAGTATCATTGGCTCATTTTATTTATTGCCAAATTGATGAAAAATATTTTCAACAGGGGGAGATAGTGAAAAGTTGGA
Organism: Stylosanthes scabra; assembly: GCA_036250425.1. Taxonomy (NCBI): domain Eukaryota; kingdom Viridiplantae; phylum Streptophyta; class Magnoliopsida; order Fabales; family Fabaceae; genus Stylosanthes; species Stylosanthes scabra. The sequence goes on along the minus strand of JASCZI010211800.1, from coordinate 19,333 downwards.
AACATGATTCCGTGGTAAATAAGATAAAATGCATTAGTCTTATTCCAGATCATCGAATATGAAAGTATGAACCAGAAATTCATAATAAGTTCATAGATGCATTTTATGATCTTATACCCAGTTAATAGGAAAATGCCTAAATTCAAATTGATGTCCCTATGAACATATGGTCATTGAAACAAATACACGCCAGAAGCGTAGTAGGCCAATCGATTCCGAAAATAAAAATTATTCAAAAATAAAATGGGCAAATGATGTTATAAGAGGCAAATAATCTTCTTGCAGAAGGAAAAATACATAGTAAAGATATCTGCAGTTGTCTAACGCTTTGCATAGTTTCAACGCCGGAAGACGTTCAAGTACCTGAAATTTGAAATAATGAGATTTCAGTAAACTATGTCATTATGAATGAAAAATGAAATCGAAAAAATGATAATCATAAATGATATGTTTGCAAACATTTGTGTATTATATATCATACATGAAAATAGGGATCCCGAACCAACAACTAATGTCGACAAAGAGATGAATGGTTGAAATAAAGATAAGCCATGTGGACTGAAATATTCACTAAATGTGAATTTTTTGGACCTGTAGTCCATACACCATAAGATATAAAATTTATTGAATACAAATGAGTATTCATGAGAAAATGAAATGAGAAAAATGTATACTACAAAGCTTAACTTATGGTACAATGATTTTCATAAAAATACTTCATAGATTATGAAGAAAAATACATTTCTCCTATAGTTGATATAATAATACTGGTTACTCGATGGGTTTATTTATATACCATAAGCTAAATATGCATCTAATGGATATTGTTATAACTTATTTATATCTCATTAGATCGTGATATCTATATGAAAATCCTTGAAGTATTACAGATAGTACTTAATGAATATTCTCATGATTATCTTCAGTCAACTTGAAAAGATTTTTTATATGGCATAAAGAAATTTAATCATCTTACTGAGTATTTGATGAATACTGATAATATCTGTCCATGTATTTACATGGAGAAATTTGCATCTAGATTTAATATAATTATCAAGAAAGTTGATGATTTAAGATTTTCAAAGATCGTTAATGTTCCGAAAGAAGAATTCAAGATGAAAGATCTTGAAAAAGCTAAATTTTGTCTTGACCTGCAAATTGAGAGTTATTATAATATCTTTTGAATATGAAAAATGATAAGTTCTGTTTCTAAGAAGATAATAAATATATTGGTCCTGCAGTACCATATATTAGTGTCATACGAACACGAAAACACTAATATATGCTGGGCCACCGTGGGGAGCAAAACCGTCGGGGAGACTTTGAGGGAGGAACCAAAGTGAGAGAACATAAGATAAGAAGACACCACATCTAACTCAAAACCTTAAGGTGTCAAGTAAATGGGTCTCTCATCTTATAAACACCTCACTTCTCCTTGCTCTTAAAGATGTGGGACTAACCCATCCACACTTGAACATCAACAATCTCCCCCTCAAGTGTGAGTCTCCATATCGAGCAAAACTCCCCTAGCTCCTTCACCACGTTTTGAGTATTCATCCATCACACTGCCGCACAACATCGCGGGACTCGCCGCTCAAACCACCTTGTCGAGAGGATTTTCGATGCTTCTCATAAATACTCCTTAAAACCAGATCGATCAACCATCGGCTCTGACACTACAAGAAACGCGCTTATTACTGTCGGACAAAAATAGACTGTAATTTCCGTCGGATCATAGCAAGAACGGATTTGACGAGTCAAGTTTCCATCGGATCCTTACATTCGACGGAAAGTCCGACGCAAACTATTGGCGGGAATCAAAAGTTGGATGGCGCGAAAGTTTCTGTCGGGTGATTCGACGCAAAATCTGGCGGAAAGTTAGAGATGCCAAACGCACCGTTTCAGTTATTGACGAACAAGGTTCCATCAGATTCGGAAAATCCGACAGAAAGTTCAAAATATACCCTCGTCGACGAACCCTCCCCCTCATTTGCAGAACCCACTATCTCTCTTCGAAACCCACCCCCAAAACCACCCCCAACCCCAAGCCTTCCAACGGCGGCCTTCCCACCCCACGCCGACGCCAGGTAGAGAGGACGATGAAGCCGTGGTGGCCTGAAGCGTCTCCCTCTCTCCGTCTCCAGATCCGGTGTTCCTCCACCATTCCGCCGGTGCCTCCTCCGCCCACGTCGAGCCACCGCCGCAGGTAAGTGCTTTGACTCTCTTTCTTTCTCTCATTCAAATGTATGTGCTCTCTCTCTCTGTCTCTCTCTAACTCTTTCTCTTTCCCTATCTCCAGCCACCACCTACCATCGCCTACCACTGCCGGAGGCGTCGAAGCCGTTGGTGCCGGAGCCGTTGCCATCCAAGAAGTCGCCACCTCCACCACCGTGCTGCTGCAACTGCCAAGGTTAGGGTTTTATTTTTTTTAAAAAAAAAAATTTGTTAAATGTTGATAAATAATGTTAGAATTTTAATTTGTATGCAAAATTGATAAATTTTGTTGAAGTGTTGTTAAGTAATGTTAGAATGTTGGTAGCGGTGTGGATAAAGTGTTTGAAATTTTTGATAAATTTTGATAAATAATGTTAGATTCTTATAAATCTTTTGTAAGTTTTGTTAAGCAATGTTGAAAATTTTTTTTGAAGTTTTTATAAGTAATGTTAGAATCATGGTGCTGGTGTTGATAATTTTTTTGGAATTTCTGATAAATGTTGGTGTTGGTGTATGAAAAATAATGGTGGTGTTGGTATATGATTGTTTGTTATGAAATATTTGATAAATATTGGTGTTGGTGTATGCTAAATAAACGGTGGTGATGTTGTTTGATATTATTTTTTTGTGTTTGTGTTCTCTAAATGTTAGTGTTGGATAA
>JASCZI010211800.1:2073-13239 GCA_036250425.1 Stylosanthes scabra | reverse complement strand
TATGGTGTGTTACATAATGTGTTACATGTTGAGTTCTTTTGCCACATAACCTACAAGGTGTGTATGTTTAAATGTGAATGGTTTGATCCTAGTAGGCAGGGAACACCTAAACACAAGGATTACAACATAATCGAGGTTAATACTAGCAGAAAATATAGGCATTATGACACATTCATTCTTGCTCAGAATGCACGACAAGTTTACTATTTGCCATATCCGGGTGGGTGTAAGTCCAGCTGGGTTGTTGTCGTTAAAACAAAGCCGAGGGGACGGTCAGAAACTGACTTACCGGAAGGTTCAGAGCCCTTTCAGGTTGATGCAACAAACACAGTTAGGATAGTTCCTGAAACTCAGCCGCCGGATACACTTAGAAACCACCTTGCTGACGACAACGTCGTTTTAATACACGGTAATAACCAACCCGTCGACGATGACGACGATGAAGAACCCTTACAAGTTGATGCGGATGTGGATGGGGGTACGGAAGAAGAAGATTTCATAGACGACGAAGTGACTTCGTCGGAAGCTGGGGAGGAACCAATACTTTCCGATTCTGATTAGGTTCAAAATATTTTTCTATTCATTTCTGTGTTGTTCATTTCTCTGTTGTAAACATTTTTCTATTGTTTAATTCAGTACGTCATTGTTCAATACTTTATTGGTTATTATCATTATACCATGTGTGACGTGTTTATCATTACTCATTGTAGGTCCACATGTCAGGAAGAGGCAGAGGTAGGTCGGCGGCTAGCTCGAAGCCTGCTGCCACCGCATCACCCTCCACGTCGACAGCAGGTGGTTCGCAGATTGCTCCTACCATCCCTCCCCCACCTGCTCCGTTGACACAGCCCCTGCCGACCGATTCCCCTCAGGTTGCTCCATCTCCGCAATTGCATGCGGATTCGTCGCATGCGTCCCAGCCGGATCCCCCCACCCAGCAAGTTGAATGGATTCCCATCACTTGGGACGGTCAAAAAGGGTATGCACACACACATTTATTTGATCAATGTACCTTTAAATATAATTTGCATGCTTGTACATTTTCTTTACGTGTAAAGCTAATTGATTTACCTTCAGCTTTGATCCTGATAATAATGTCTGCACCCAAGCTATTTCTGATGTGATTGGGCTTATGCTGAGCGAGCCTTGGATAAATTACTCCGAGGTTCCGGCTGACGTTCAAAAGCGGTGGTATGAGAAGTGGGCGGTATGTTTTACTTACCTGATCTTATTTCGTTTTGATTATCATTATTTATAAATTTATGTCATAACTTAGTTGAATTAACTTGCAGGAGGGGTTTACGTGGCCCGCAGAAGAGGAAAAAGAGATCAGGAAGGCCTTCGACTACCGCGCGGGGAGGCGCTACCAGCAGATCATGCGGGACCTGCATGATGGTGAGCTACAAAGGTTGAAGTAGCTTAGTGAGACGCTCAGGGGGCGGCTGTTACACAGGTTTGCGACCGATCCTGGTTTCCTGAAGCGTTCAGGAGTGAATAAGGTGAATCGAGCCTCGTCGAGGGGTGGCTGCCTGCACACCGGGGGTTCTGCAACCATTCCTAAGACTCAGGCACGGATGGTAATACAAGTCTATCTCTTCTTTAGTACTTTTATTTTGCAACTTAACTGTATATTGTCAACTGTACGATGCATTTATATCTGCGAACATATCATTTCAGACTTTTTTTGTAGACGAGGTCGTTGGTCGCCCACCTACTGACGCGGAAGTATTCAGGGAGACCCACACACGGAAGCGGGATAGATCAATTGTCGAGAGGCGTGCCAATGACTTGTTGGTATGTTTCACTTGTTAGTGCACTTTTAATGGCTATTTGAATTTCATTTTTAAATCATTTAACGATTTATCGTATTATACCTCACATGTTATTTTATACAGACCGAGTATTCTGCCAATCTAGAACAAGCAACCCAGCAGTCACAGGAGGAGGGTGATGAGAGTGCTGCCACAGTTGACCCGAATGTTGTGTGGCGTCAGACTCTGTCTGAGCCATGCAAGAACCGGGTTTACGGGGCCGATGGCTTCTTCATGTCATCTCTCCGCAGATCCGGCTACGGAGGTTCATCTGCCTCTGCTACCAGCAGCCATGCAGGGCCGGCCGATGCGGAGGTTGTGGACTTGAGAAAACAGGTCCAAAACCTGACGCAGAGCCTCCACTCTCAGGGAGAGGTGCTGCAGCAACAGATAGATGAGGTCCGTAGTCTGAAGGAGACCCTAGCTCAGAGAGATGCACGGGCAGATGAGCAGATACGGCGCCTCGAGGAGATGCAGTGCCAGATGGCTGCCTACAACGACCCCCTACACGCTACGAGCAGCACTCCTGCGGTGGGTGGTTCAGGCGGCTCTTCCACTGCACCACCATCATTGCCACCTCGTCCACCACCGCCACCTGCCCAGCCTGATCACGGTCCAGTGGATGACGATGATGACTACAAGGACGCATAGCTAGCTTAGATTTTGTTTTCCGTTGTTTTTCATTTAGGACATGTTTTCTTTTATTCATTGTATGATTGTAGTTTTAGTTTGTCGGATTTTTTCATACTTGATTTATAATCATTTGGGATTTCTAGTTGTTATTTTAGGGGTTATATTTAAATTATGCATCAGGGAGTTAAATAATTCAAAATATAATTTTAAAAAATTCCAGCAGTTTTCCGTCGGATTTTCCGTCGGCTACCAAACCCTGAACGACCACATATTACCCTCGGATTTTTCGTCGAATCCTAAACCCTCAACCATTAAGAGTTTCCGTCGGATATTATAGCGTCGGATAAATATCCAACGGTAATTTCAATTCAATCAACATCGAAAGGAAACTTCTTACCGTCAGACGATATCCGACGGAAATTAGCGTTAGACATTGAAAATCTGACAGAAAATAATTTCCATCGACCCAGCTATCGTCGATTACGTTTCCGATGGAAAATCAGACGGTAATCTCTGAGTCGTCGAATTTTACGTAAAAATCCGACGTAAAATCCGACAAAAATCAACGAATTTCCTGTAGTGTGATACCACTTGTTGGGCCACCATGGGGAGACTTTGAGGGAGGAACCAAAGTGAGAGAACATAAGATAAGAAGACACCACATCTAACTCAAAACCTTAAGGTGTCAAGTAAATGGGTCTCTCATCTTATAAACTCCTCACTTCTCCTTGCTCTCAAAGATGTGGGACTAACCCATCACACTTGAACATCAACAATATATCTTGCTAATGATACACAACATGATATATCATTCATGTTAAATCTATTTGCAAGGCATGGCTCTTTTCCAACTAGAAGATTGGAATGGAACCAAACAAATTTGCGATATCTTCACGTAACAGATGATACATAGCAATTTCTGTATGAATACAAGTCACAATTAGCCGGCTATGAAGATACAAAATAATTGTCTAATCCACATCAAGGTAGATATCAGAATGGATATCTATTACATATGACAATACAGTCATACCACAGAGGTCCATCAAACAGACTATAGCAACAATGTCTTCTAATAATGCTAAAATTCTTGCGATTCATGAAGGAAAAGGCGAGTGATTTTTGCTTAGAAGATTGATTCAATATATTCAATCATCACGTGGATTGTCTGCTCAGACAATAGCTCAAACTACTCTATATGAAGATAACGAAGCATGCATTCTTCAACCAGAAGTTGGATACATCGAAGATGACAAAACGAAGCATATTTCCCCAACATTCTTCCTCACTCATGATTCAAGAACAATTGATAAGCAACAGATTCGTTGAAGTGATAATCTAGCAGATTTTTTCACAAAAATTGCTTCCAGCACACTTTGTTAAAAGGTTGATATGCCATATCAGAATACACTAATTTCAATGTGATAAAAGATGTGGTCAAGAGGGGGAGACTGTACTCTTTTTTCCTTGATCTATTTTTTATCCCACAGAGTTTTTTCAGACAAGGTTTTTAACGAAGCAGTTCTTAGCATAATAGAATATTGTACTCTTTTTTCCTTGGTCAGGTTTTTGTCCCACGGGATTTTTCTGACGAGATTTTTAATGAGGCATATCCGCAATGGACATCCAAGGGAGAGTGATATGATATACATAAGAATGGATGTTCATTCAATAAATGCAAGGGAGTTACATTACAATATTGAGTAACTTTCGAAGGTAATAAATATTCGGGAGTATCGTTGTCATTATTGAGTAACATATGAAAATAATAAATGTAAACTCATATACTTGCACCTACAAATAGGGCTATGATTTCTTCAGTTGTAGACATCCAAAAATCAATAAGAAATACATTCTCTTGTTCTCTTTCTCTTGTTCTCTCTTTATATCTTTAGTTTTTATAACATACATTATCAGGTTAAAGTAAAAAAATTCCCTACTTCAAAAGCCATTTCAAAAACTTATAAGAAATTGGACAGATCTAGTACAAAGTACTTTTTTTTGGTAAATAAAGGAGCCAAAAGGCCCAAAAACACACGAAAGAAACTATCAAATTAAGACATTGCGAGGTCTAGGGACCTCCATTACATCATGAAGCAAAAGAAGACTCATTCCAGGGGGAGAAGAGTTCCAATAGTGCGTGTTTGCGATATGAGGAGGGTGGTTATTAGCAAGCCAATCCGCGCAAGCATTGGCTTCTCTGTATATGTGTTTGATAAAAATCTGTCAGTCTTTGTTCATCATGTCTCTGATTCTATAGTACAGAATAGATCCAGTATCCCATCTATGGTGGTCATTTGTCAAACTGCTAATGACAGCAGAGGAGTCGTACTCAAGCATGACCCTTCTAAAGCCCAAAGTCCAAGTTGTTTCCAGACCATACAAACTCCCCAAAGTTCTGCAAGGAAGGCTGAGCACACTCCCAAGTCCTTGGAGAAACCAATTATCCATTGACCATTTGAGTTTCGAATGAGCCCTCCACACATTGCCTTCCCAGGGTTATGTTTAGAGGCACCATCTGTATTGATCTTCTCCCACTCCAAAGGAGGAGGAGTCCAACGGATATTGATACATTGATAAGTTCCAATTCTGTTTGGGTTATTACCCTTGTTTATAGTGTCAAAAACCTACTTGGCATAATCAACCACAATGATATGAGAAGTGGAGGGCCTGATGTATGGAGGGTGAAAGATTTCCTCGTTTCTCCAATTCCACTGTTTCCAGCAACCAATAAAGAAAACAGTAGTTCAATCCAAAAGGTTGGAGCTACACCAAACCTGGGCAAGGCAGTTTTGGATCCAGTCCATAAAGGGGAGTTTAAAGAAATCACTCTGCTTACCAAGATCAAGCAGTTTCAGCCAACAAGATTTTGCCTCTTTACAATCCCTCAACACATGAATGGTGTCCTCAATGGTATTTCTACATTTGTGATAGAAGGGGGAGACAACATACCACTTGCTTCTCCTTTCATTTGTAGGTATCCTATTATGGGCAGCAAGCCATATAAAAGTTTTCATCCTCTCAGGCCCTTTCCAATTCCAAAGACATTTTCACACCTTATTATTCTGAATAGGAGGGTTAGTCATGGCAAGATACGTAGATTTAACCGAGAACATGCCATCTTTAGAGTGTTTCCAAATCAACCTATCAGGGGGTCCGAGTATCTCGGGCAAGGATGGGCAAGCAAGGCCAACCTTTGTTGATCGGGGATAATATTACTAAGAAGCTGCATATTCCATTCTCCTTCCCCATTGACATAATCTCTCACAGAGGCCTCCTCATCAAACATAGTAGGGTGAGGATTTACAAGATGAATGAGAGGGCAACCTAAATTTAACCAGTCATCCTTCCAGAACTTCGTTGAATTCCATTTCCCACTTTGAGCATCATGCACTTCTGAATATCAGGCCATAAATCAAAGAGATTTCTCCAGAGACAAGAGCTCTCCTTACGGGGGGAAAGGTGCCAATCAACGATTGCAACTTATATTTGCTAAGAAGAGCATCTAACCAGAGGGCCTGCTGGTTGTTTATAATCTCCCAAATAATCTTCATCAGGAAGGCAGAGTTCATATCATATAGGTGCTTAAGGCCAAGCCCACCAGCTTCTTTGGGGAGGCAGAGGGTGTTCCAATTCACAAGATGAGCCTTTCGCTGTTGCTCATTTGATCCCCATATAAAGGCTCTTTGCATCTTTTCCACCTCACAAATAATGGTCTTCGGAATCCTGTCATACTGCATCGCATAAAACGAAATAGGAGCAATAGAACTTTGAGCTAAAGTCACTCTACCCGCCAAAGAGAGGCAATTATGAGTCCAACCTTTCATCTTTCCCTTGACTTTGTCAAGGATATGGTTAAAAGCTTTCTTCCGACTCCTCCCTTGAATAATATAAGATCCAAGGTATCTCCCAATTTCCAGAGTTTCAGAAAATCCCGAAATATGAAGGATTTGGCTTCTAACACTCTGACTGACCTTCTTCGAGAAAAAAATCTGAGTTTTCTAAGAGCTCACAATTTGACCCGAAGCATCACAGAAGCTGTTCAGGCTATCAACAACAATTCTCATCTGAGCAGGGGTGGCCTCCGCAAACAGCATTAAGTCGTCAGTGAACATCAAATGAGATATTTAGGGGTCTTGTCTCGCAAAATGGAAAGGCTTCCAAGAATTCTCCTGCACTTTGTCTTGGATGATGTGGGATAGTCTGTCCTTGCAAATCACGAAGATATAGGAAGAGAGAGGATCTCCCTGTCTAATACCACAGGAGGGTAGAACTTCTCCATAGCCATTAGCGGAGCTTAATAGAGACAATGGGGGGCCATGACCCCCCCAAATATTTTATAAAATATTTAGTAAGAATGATACTTTAAAATAAAATGGCTTGAGTGGTTCACATGCATTGAAGCAGATTAAAGCTCTCTCATGTTATTCCACTTTTTCTTTTTGGTGTCTTGTTTTTTACCTTTAAATTCAGTGTTCATTCAAGTTTAATTTTTCATAATAATAATAATAATAATAATAATAATAATAATAATAATAATAGTTGTAGTAGTAGTAGGTGTAAACTAAAGTTCCAAACCAGTCACAAGATACAAAATAATAATACTACTACATATGGGCAAACTTCAATCACAACAATAAATTAGGTACTTTTTATTTAATTTAGTGTTATTTCACATTTTATTAGCTTTTAACTTTAATTTTTGTATTATATAAAAAATAATTAATAAATATTAGTATTATTATATTTATATACAGTCATAAAAAATTCATAAGTTGCAATTTTCAAAATTTCTATTTTCTAAGCAAAGTTTGAAGCCAATATATTTTCTCTTATATTTTTGAAAAATTGGTCATTTTTAATTTATTTAATTTACTACTATTTTATATATATTTTCTTGACTTTTTAATTTTATTTTAAATTAATATGTCAGGCGGTCTGTCCCCCCCAAAAATTATCTTCAAGCTCCGCCACTGTCCATAGCTTCCCCGTTCCAAAGGATCTGAAAACTAGCAGTTTTGATACAGCACATGATAATGTTGACCAAATCAAGAGGGAGAGAGAAAGCTTTTAAAGAATCTTCGATAAAACACCAGCTAAGGTGATCATAGGCCTTTTCCAGGTCTATCTTAACAGCCATGGCTCCATTACCTTTCTTGATTTTTTTCAGGGTATGAATGATTTCGTGGGCCAAGATAATTTTCTCATGAATGCGATGCCCCGGGATGAAACTGGTCTGGAAAGGTGATATACGAGCATCAAGAATGGGCTTCAATCTATTAGCAATAAGCTTGGTGATGGCTTTATAGGAGACGTTACAGAGAGCGATAAGCCTAAACTGGGGGATGAATTGGGGCTGCTCAACTTTGGGGATCAGAATTAACAGAATATTATTGATAGAGGCTATATTAGCAGGATCTGACCAGCAACTTTGAATAAAGTTGATTAAACTCTTTCCAACTGCATTCCATTTTTCTTTATAGAAGGCCGTCGAGAGCCCATCATCTCCAGGGTCTTTGAGGGACCCCATGGAGAACACAGCAGCTTTAATCTCCTCTGGGGAAGCAGGTTTTCTAAGAAACGGAAGAAGACTCCTCTGAAGCTCAGGAAAGAAAGAAGTGGTTGCAATGGAGTAATTCTATCTCTGGTTAAGCTCAATGAAGAGATTTTTATAATAATTGCAAATATGGTTCTGAAGTCTATCCAGATCCTCAATCCAATCACCATTTTGGCCTCTAAGCTTGAGTATCTTATTACTCATTCTCCTGACAATAGTCTTAGTGTGGAAATACTTGGTATTTCTATCACCATTTAAGATACAGTTCTCTCTGGATTTTTGGAGCCATAAAATCTGCTCTCTGTCCAAACTCTCCTCAAGCTCCTTGTTCAACTCAGTTTCAAGATTATCTAGGTAATCACTATGATCGTATCTGGGGGAGTTCTGTAAGCCCTTAATTCTATTCATGAGAATTTTTTTCTGTTTAAAAATATTCCCAAACATAGAGTGATTCCACTCTCTGATTTTTTCAGCAAATGATCGCATATTAGCAGTAAGAGAAACATCATTGTTCCAGTTGACACTCAGAAAATTATGGAAATCATCATGCTTCATCCACATGTATTCAAAACGGAAAGGCTTATTTCTAGGAGAATTACCTTCACACCTGATGAGAATGGGGGTGGTGGTCAGATCTTATCCTGAAAAGATTTTCCACATAAGCGTTGGGGAAGGTCATGTTACAATCCGTATTGCCCAGGGCACGGTCAAGGCGCTCAAAGATTCTAGAGCCATCGCTGAAAGTTGGCCCTCTCCAGGTGAATTTTGAGCCACAGGAACCTAGGTCAATGAGGTGGCACCTATCGATCCACTCTCTGAAGTTACGAAGCTTAGTCTGATCAGGAGGGGCACCAACCTTCTTCTCAGTTACATCGTTAATTTCATTAAAATCACCACAGACAAGCCAGGGAGCATCTATAGACGAGGTCAAATTTTGGATGAACAGCTTCCCCTCTCTCCTCTTTATCTCGATAGGGCTAGCATAAATAATAGTAAGGAACCATCTGTTATTACCCTCCTGGACACTGACATGCAGAACTTGGTCATGGCGAGCTACCTCTTAAATTGTAAGAGAGGGGTTCGTCCAGAGCAACCAAATACCACCAGAAAAGCCATTAGCATCAATCAAAATAGAGTAGGGATACCCAGCTCTGTTAATGGAGTCCATCACAGTCGAACCTCTACATCTCGTTTCCAGAATAGCCACAAGGTCAGGCCTAAAAAGGCATTTGTATTCTCTCAAAGCCTTGGTGAAGTTGGGCCCTGCCGCCCTCTAGCATTCCAACAGAAAATGATCATGGATAAAAAATTATAAAGAGAAAGTGGACCAAAAGCCCAAGGATCCCAATTGGGGTAAAAACAGAAGAAGGCAAAAAGAAAAACTAAAACAGGCCCTTTAGGCCTCATTCTCATTTCCCTCCAGTGGGGCAAATCTATTCTCCCAGTTCATTACAGCATCTGTGCCTTCTGCCATGATTTCATCCAACTCCGCACCTGAGAATAAATCCCTAGGATCAGGTGTTTTGGGCTCTCCTCCTAAATCCATAGGGGTTTCCTCCACTATGGTGTCCCCTGATCCAACAATCTCCATATCAGCAATGGGCCCCTGATTTGATACATTGTCTGCACTATGTTGGGTCCTAATGGGCTATTGAACTCTTGTGCTAGTCTCCTTAATTGGGTCTGTGTGTATCTCTTTTGGGCCAGCTAGACTCCTTTTCAAATTGGGCTGTCCCTTCTCTGTTTGTAGGGTCGATTGTGGGTTCTGGTTTGGTTGCTCCATATTACCCGATCCATTTGCTACCCTGATTCTACGCATCTCACTCTCCGAGAGAAGAATGTCCTTGCCTCCCATTCTGTGCCTGACCGTTATTGTTCCCCTCATTACTCGTACGTTGCTCATGATCATCCAGGATCCCAAACCTCGTAGCGCATTTTGTCTCCTTCTATATTCTTTTTTCCTTTTCCACTTTTTCCTGCTGAGGTGGCTTGTCCTTTTTCACCTTTTTTATTCTCGCCAACCACGTTCTTGTCATCCACACTGGGTTGCTTTCTCGTCCTTCTTTGCTTTTGCACTACCATCCAAGGCCCGTAAGTTTGTTTTCTCTGAAATGCCCCTCTGTTATTGACCGCTTGAGTTTCCTGAGAAATCCCCTTTCCTTTATCCACCTCTAACCGCCTATCTCCTCCGTCGGCGTTATCTCTCACCACCGCCTCTGCTTCCCCCACAGCATCTTAAGCCATATTCCTCTCATTTTCTCTTGTCGGTTCTGTTGATTTGCCTTCATCTGAGCATCCCTCCTTGTGGCCAAAACTTCCACATTTAAAACAAATCATGTACAACCCCTCATACTCAATGAAATACTTCTTTTCATTCACCTTGTAGTAGGATTCAAGGGAGCAGCTGAGGTCTAGTTCAACACACAACCGGGCAAAAACACCCCAACTCTGATCAGCAGTGTTTAGATCCACTTTTAAAGTCTTTCAAATCTGATCCCCTATAGCTTCTAGGAATCTCTTCTCATAGTACTCCAGAGGTATTTGCGGCAAACGGACCCAAGCAGCTACCTTGTCAATAGGTGCGGCAAAGGGGTGGAAATTGTAACACCCTGCATGTTGATTACTGTAGTATTTTCTTTATAAATATGTCTAGATTGATCCGTAGAATTTTTCTATGATCCAAATTCGTGAAAAATCATGAATCACCGCTTGAATTCTTGTGACGAGCCAGATAAAAAAAAAGGGGGGTTGACTTTTTTACTTTGACCGATGTTGACCGTTGACCAGAGTTGACCCGCGTGGGCCAACCTTGGGTTGTTGACTGGGTTGACCGGTTGATCATGTGGTTTGGTTGGGCCATTGATCGGTTCAATCAAGTGAACCGGAGCTGAACCGGGATTAAGTCACGAAGCCCCGAAAGCAGCCGTTTTCGCCTAATTTTGCCCCGGCAACCTCAATATCGGACAGAACCTTGAAGGATGCACATGTTACTAATGTAATTGACGACAGAATAGGGGTATTACAGAAAAATAAAACTCTGTTAAAAACGGACGACGGAAAGTCGCCCGGGTTGGGGTTTCGCCCTACTTCGAATTCCGAGCCGCTCGGCGGAGCCGGGCCAGCTTCCTAGGAAATATTGGGCCAAGGTTTCCACTAGTCTCAGTA